>PVNU02003344.1:0-129592 GCA_003013855.2 Liriodendron chinense | reverse complement strand
ACCTGAATCAATCTCACCCCAATATCAGTAGAAAGAGCCTCTAGGCTTTGCTCAGGGAGGCCCCTGAAGGAGCTGGGGGAGATGTTATCGAACATAAACTCGCATATTGGGTGCAAGTGTGATGGGATAACAAAGACTCCCGACCCAGAGGGTTGGGCTACAACCATCTCACTGGAGCCCGCCTCGCGAGCATTCGCAGCACCCGAGGCGGGTGTCACTGATTCGCGAGCAACAATAGGCTCGCATGCTGTCCCCTTCGGAGAGAGGCCTCCCTCCCTTCGATCGCATTTCGGTGAATTATCAACAACTTCATTACTGACTGGCTATGAGTGCCAGCCGGAGGGGTCGCAGTAGCCGGAGGGGTCGCCGTCATGCGAGAGGTCGTGGCAACCCCCCCTTGTGCAGCAACACGCGGCTGTGCGCCGCGAGCAGACCCTTCTGCTGGAACAGGCGTGGCTGAAGGACCATCCGCCGACTTCTTTTGCCTCTTCAAGGCCACACCCTTCAGACGGGGGAGCATACCCAATGCCCCCCTCTTGTCGCCTACGTTCACCATGTCCTCTCGAGAAATCAAGCCCGCGGCGCAGAGGTGACGTGGGTCTAAGGCAATGTTAACGTTGCGTGTAGCCACTGGGAGCTTGGAGACCCTTACTAACTTTTCGTTAAGTCCTCCTCGCAAGTTTGGCCTCGCACCAGTCAGAATGCCTACAGGAAAAAAGAGAAGGTACGTTAGTCAAAACAGAGCAAAGTTTTTTGTTTCTTTCAGAAAAACAGGCAGAAACTTAACCCACCTTCGCCAAAGTAGCGGTTAACATTATGGCCTTTGGGGTCGGAGCCCACCTCGGACTCCTAGTTGCCGGAGACGTAAAACCATTTTTTCCTCCATCCAGGGCAATTGGAGGAGGGGTTTCCCAAAATAAAATTGTTTCGGTGCCAGAAACAAAGGTAATACCAACCCTCGCTAGCTGGGGCCCTTTTTAGCTAGAATAACCTCAGAAACTCCTCAGCGGTTAACTCATCGTTACCTGCTTGATTTCAGAGAACGAAGGCAGTTATAAGCACCCGCCAGCCGTTTACGATAAGTTGGCCGGGGGCAATCTTATAAGTGTGTAGGAAATTCTGGATGAAAGGGTGAAGGGGAAGACGCACGCCGACTTTGAAAAAATACTCATAAAAGGCTATACAGCCTGGTGGTGGTGTATCGACCGTCTCCCCTCTCCCCAGTAACCTGAAACTAACGGAGTCTGGGACCCGATATCTCTCCCGAAGGCTAGAGAGCTTTTCTTCCATCATTATTGAGGAATAACCGGCGGCAGAATACCTCCCGGCCGGTACTCTAGCATTGTTGAATTCTGATGAATCGGGGGTATCATCTCCCAGAGGGACGACCTCTTCATCTAAAACCCCCGCCATTGTAAAAGAAAAAGCAAGATAGGAGAAAAGGAGAATGGGAAGAAAGACTACCTCAGCGAAGAGGTTTGTTCCGAAAACAAAGAAGAAGAAGAAAGAAGAACTCTTCTACAGCAGAAGTTCGAAAATGAAGAAAACCCTGCAGGATTCGATATTTATACGCAATCATTTCATTTGATTTGGTTGACACGCAGCGGCCTCTCATCCAGCACGATAGACGAACGGGCGCAAGCATTAATTACGGAGACACGTGGCAAGCGACGCTTCACCTCTTACGGTTGAAAAGCTGCGTAAAGCTGGCCATCATAAATTCAGAATCACATCAGATAACTCATGCACGATTCTTTCCCAACAGTCGGCTACATATACAAATAAAACCCTTGGCATAGCTCCTCAAATGCCAAGGGTTTGGGGGCAGTTGTTATAGATAAATTTGGCCTCCTAAGAGATGCGATCAAAGAATGATCAAGAGGAATCACGGTCACATCCCAAAATGCGAGCAGCTCGGCTCATGCTCGTCGAAAGGGGTCGCGTCCCAAAATGCGAGCAGCTCGGCTCGTGCTCGTCGAAAGGGGTCGCGTCCCAAAATGTGAGCAGCTCGGCTCATGCTCGTCGAAGGGGTCGCGTCCCAAAATGCGAGCAGCTCGGCTCCTGCTCGTCGAAGGGGTCACGTCCCAAAATGCGAGCAGCTCGGCTCGTTCTCGTCGAAAGGGGTCGCATCCCAAAATGCGAGCAACTCGGCTTGTGCTCGTCGAAGGGGTCGCGTCCCAAAAATACGAGCACTCCTGATATGAGCAGCCCCCTCATATGAGTAGCTCCTGACATATGAACGGTCCTGGTCTCTGGTCTCTAGCAAGGACGTCCCTTGTCTCATAGTACCAGTAGCCCATATAAGCCGGTTTTGGCTTGTCTCTATTCATAGCTTCGAACATATCCATCAAGAGACGTAATCAGCTAGACGTCTGGAAATCTTAGGTTATCCCCTTACTTAAGGATTAACAAGATAAGCATCTTATCCCTTAAAATCAGCAGTAATCCTAACATATTGCGTAACAGACTGGATCGCTCAGATTTTTATAAATAGGTGACTCTACAAATGATAAAGGTATTCAATCTTTAAGCCCGATAATCTTTTTCCTCTCTTTATAGCCCTACCCTATCTAACTTAAGCATCGGAGGGCCAACGGCTGGACGCCGGCCACCCGTAGTTTTTCCTCTGTCTCTTTTCAGGTTCAGGAGGAAATCGCTTGGAAGGAAGGTGAATGTCTGGAGGACCCTGTTACAAAACGCAACGTAAACAGATGCCGTTTTGGATGTTATGCCGACACTTGATAACAAAAGATGGAAGGCACTATTTGAACCTTTACCCTTAAATGAGAACAAGCCTCTTCCATCCAATATCAAGGCACCGAAGCTCGACCGAAAACCATTACCAAGTGATTTGAAATATGTATACTTAGGTCGAGATGTGACATATCTGGTGGTGATTTCTTTCACTTGGATGAGGAACAAGAGAGTAGGCTAATTGCCACTCTAATAGAGCATAAGGGCGCCATCGGATGGTCAATTGCGAATCTCAAACTCATAAACCCACTGATTTGTACTCATCGCATACACCTTGAGGAAAATGCCAAGACATCTAGGCAACCACAAAGACGCCTCAATCCAAACATGAAGGACGTGGTTCAGGCCGAAGTGGTGAAACTATTGGATGTTGTTGAACCTCCAATTTATACATTGCATAGCCACTACATCACATTATATGCATGGTTTTCATGATTAAAAGGCCTATCTAACGCATGTTTTGTGATTGTAGGGATGAGAGCAGACTTTGAAAATGCGGTATAAGTTTGATTACCGCTGTTGTAGAAGCAAGAAACAAGTTATCTTGTCCTAGAGGGGGGTGAATAGGACACTTTTTAAATTTCTCAATACAAAGTATTCTTAGAGCACTTTCATCAAACACCAGATATGCAAAGTATAAATCAATAAAAGCACATTTGAAAAAAGTAAATCAGTTCATCCATTCACCACACAACAAGGGATTTTTATAGTGGTTCGGTTATGTACCTACTCCACTCCCAGCTGATCCACTTACTCCTTGTGTGGCCGGATTTCACTATCACTATGGTTTTAAATGAGGTTAACCATAAACCTTAACAGCCTACAAAAGGACTTACGACTCAACACATGGATTCATCCTTCCATAGCACTAATCCATGACCACTTAGTCTTACACAAGGGCTTGTCCTACTCAAGGACTTGTCCTACGCAAGGACTCTACCGAGTTTGGGTCTTCAAACTCTGAAACCCAAATCTCAACTTGAGGAGGTTTCTTGGACTCGAAAGACTAAATATACTTAGCTGATTGAGTCCCTTGATGATGCCTTTGTTGAAGAAGCTTCGGCTTGTACGGAAGACGTCTTCTTCAGCTCCCTCGATCAGCAACCTTGCTCCGGATGACCCATTGTAGATTCCAAGGTGAGGGATTGAGGTTAGGTTGAGGCTATTTTGGGATATGACTTTTATATGAGGAAAGCTTCTACTTATACCACCATTAATGGCATTGATGACAAGAGAATGTCTATGAGAGGTAAGTCAAGATGCCATTAAAGAGGGGTTGAGTTCATGTTTCAATCCAAGCTTTGAATGCTTAATCAATGTTGGTCAGATCAACATGAATTGAAGAATGAACTCAACAAATCTAAGGGTTTGGAAGAAGGGGATCTCAAGAAGAAGGCTCACTCAAACCCTAGATGGTGCTCAAGGTGTGTTGGGCAAGATCCAACCGAGTTTTATAAATAGATTATGCCATTCAACGGTCAGAAAATGGTCAGCTCGATAGGTTCCGATTGATCGGACATAAGTTTTAGTCAAATTTGAATTTTGCTTGAAAACAGGTCCTCCGATTGATCGGACTTAGTTCCGATTGATCGGAATACCCTGTCCGATTGATCGAACAGATGGTCCGATTGATCGAAATTTCTTCCAGAGAGTTGATGTAATTTTTCTGGAAATTCCTCCGATGGATCGTATCTATGTCCGATGGATTGGAGAGCCCTGTCCGATGGATCGGACAGATCTCCGATTGATCGTAAAAGAGTCCAGAGAGTTTTTCATATATTTGCTGGACAATTGCACGATTGATCGGACATACTGTCCGATTGATCGGAACACACTGTCCGATGGATCGGACAATCCTCCGATGGCTCGGAAAAGTGTCCAGAGAGTTTGCAATGTAACTGGACTATTTTCTGATGGATCGGACACAATGTCCGATTGATCGGACATCTATCGGACTATTCTCCGATGGATCGGGTATGTATCGGAGGGAGCAGACTTATAGTTTTTCAATTTTAAGGCAACTTCTGCTTCCAAGAACCTTTCCATTGCTGATCTTAATGGAAGGTGAGCTATAGATGGTGCTAAGGGTGTGCCTAGAAAGGTTTTGGGCCATCTATAGAAGGTTTTGGGATCAAAGGTTTGGGTGAAGAGGCTTGAAGCTGGCTTGATCTTCGAGAAGCTTCTGTCTTCAGCCGCAAGGAAAACTGTGTTCAGCCGCCAGGGACTCAACGACACACTAACCATGGTAATTGACAAATCTTTGCATTAACAATCTCCCCCTTTGTCAATTACCAGACAAAACCAAACCTATGCAAGTCTTGGTCCATACCACAGACTTATCCTAGACACCAAAAACCAAAATACATCATGTCGAGGAAAATAAAAGCTTTATACATAGACATGACTCATTACATACAAAATGTACAGACTCAATGTACAAACTAGGCTTCACTTGAACTCCCCCTTAGTCCCTGCACACAAAAGATCAACAAAAAAGATAACCTGGATCTTTTGGTGGGATAAATTCTCCCCCTTTTTGTCAGTGATTGACAAAGGTTAGTGAAATGAGAATGCAGCGCATAAAAGGAGGAAAATAAACATTATCGTGCCGAGAGAGGAAGCCAACACACACATGGTCATGCAAGGATATACAAGTATATGACAGTAAGCACAGAGGGCTTATAGCCCAAGCAACCAACCTCCCCTCCTGAAATGTATATCATGACCAACGAACCATATATACAAAATCCAAAAAAAAGGGCAAGAAGCCCAACAAGGATAAGCAATTTCGCACAATTAGATGTATGTATGCACAAGATAGCCCAAAAAGAATGATCATCAGACATAATATCATAACAAGAAAAACATAATGATCATCAGAATATCCAAATACAGGGCATAGCAGAATATCCAAAAAAAATATCCAAAAACATATCCAAAAAGTATAACCATCCGACGATCCAAAAAGGTGTCAAGGAAAAGATGGATCAATCAATACAACTATCAATGTCGCTCCAAAAAGATATCTGCGACGACTAAACACTAGAGACCCTAACTGAAAAGATAGGCAGCTATGGAGCAGGGCCCGCGACGTCATCTCGACGGCATGAGAGAGCTGAGGTGAGGCTCTGGACTGCATCATGAATGGTCTGCATCAAGCTCTCGAGTCGCGACAGCCGCTCACCATGCTGTGCAAGGGCACCCTCCACTCGATCTAGTTGAGCAGTGATCTGCTCCGTGCTGGGAGGAGGAGGTGCCGAAGAGGCGTCGGACTGAAGGCGTCGCTTGATTGAGCGACGAGCTGGGGCAGGAGTTGGTGATGGAGCGGACGACCTGCTGTGGGTGTCAGCTGACACCTGTGTGGGAGTGTGCGAGAAATCCCGGTCTTCCACGTCATCCTCTTTTGGAAGGGTCATCTTCTTGATATTGAGGTCCCTAAATGTGCGGTGAGGAATAGGGTGGACCACAATATCTGTGAACCCGCACTCGTGCCCTAATCTGGTAATGAGCCACCCGAACGGAATGGTGTTGCGGTTGTGTGGAAGAGCGTCCAGAATATGATGCAAAATGATGGATGGGAGACACAGGCGCGTCCCATGACCAACGTGATACAGCAGATTGACCATATTGGCAGTAAGGTCGGACTTGTTGGTACTGCGGGGGTAGACATTGGTGCTGAAGATCTGGTGGAGCACTCGAAACCTATTAGACATTTCAGATGCCCGTAGTGCACTACCGTCGATCCACTCCGGATTTGGTCCCCGACATAAGTAGCGGGTCCAATCAGCCCTAAGAGAAGTATCAAGCAGATTGTCATTTGGTTGCGGGGCTGTGGACACGGGAACACCAATCAGGGCGGCTATTGTGTGGGCTGTGACCTGGACGACCCGGCCTCCGACAATAACTTCACATGAGGGAGGATTTCCAACGGGGTTGATGATTTTAGATAGAAATGTATATACAACCTCGGGATGGGCTATGCCGCCAAAACGAAGTACAGCATCCCACCCAATCTGTGCAAGAAGAGCGGGAATTCCAAAGGGCTCCACACATGACTCAGTGACCACTCTCTCATAGATAATGGTGCGAGATTGAAACCGAGAGAGAGAGGCTGGACTCTCAGGCTGGGCAGGAGGTGCAGCAGGCGGAGGAGAACCCTGAGAGGGTCGAGAAGTTTGCAACTTCTTGGTCCTGGCAGTGGTGGATGGCCCAGCAGCCATCTTGGACTTGCCTTTCGGATCTTTAGGCATGATGTAGCAAGATTGGAAAGAGGATTTAACCAATGTAGATACCAAGATGGACAGAAAACACTTCAAATCCCTAGAAATGATGATCTGATAGAGGAGAGGGACAGAAGAAACCAATTGGATAGTAAAAAAATTCAAACTGACAGCTTGGAGGATCTTACCCAGGAGACACGAAGACCTGTTGGGGCTGCAAATGAGGATCCAGGGAAACTCAGCTGAGCTACAGACCGATCGGATGGGGATACCCTAGCAAAAGGGGCTGAGAGAAGACTGGAATAGGGCAGAAATGAAGACTAAGTGAATAGGGCTTGCGTATTTAACTGTTGAAATCCTGATATTTCCGATTGATCGGACGATGTGTCCGATCCATCAGAAATGCCCCCAGTAAGTTTTTAACACTAAACATTTCCTCCCTCCAGCAAATGATTCCCAGCTTATATGATAAGAGTGTGAGCATGAGAATATCAATAATCACAAAAAAATGAGGCTAATTCCTCAGATATACCTATATGCACATGAGTTTCCATTTGGCTAGAATGAGCACACACCGATAGACTTCCGAAGGTGTTCAAACCTTGTGGAATCTAACGGCTTAGTAAGGATGTCGGCCAATTGCCGCTCAGTTTGAATGTATTCAAGATTAATCAGTTTTTCCTCAACGAGTTCTCGTATAAAGTGATGCCGGATGTCGATATGCTTGGTTCGAGAATGTTGAACCGGATTTTTTGAGATATTAATGGCGCTTGTGTTGTCACAAAAGAGCGTCATTTCATCCTGATTAAGACCATAATCCTTCAACATCTGCTTCATCCAAAGTAGTTGAGCACAGCAACTTCCGGCAGCAATATATTCAGCTTCAGCGGTGGACAAAGAGATGGAGTTTTGCTTTTTGCTATGCCAAGCAACTAAGCAGTTTCCGATGTAAAAACAGCCACCGCTAGTGGATTTTCTGTCATCCATATTTTCGGCCCAATCCGCATCGGAGTACCCCGCAATGATGGTTGAGGTGTCAAAGGGGTACCACAGCCCATATTCAGTGGTGCAGGCCACATATCTAATCACTCGTTTTACAGCAATGAGGTGTGATTCCTTAGGATCGGCTTGAAATCTAGCACATGCCCCTACACTAAAGGCGATATCGGGTCTACTAGCTGTGAGGTAGAGAAGACTCCCAATCATACTTCTATATAAATGTTGATCAACACTAGTGCCAGATAAGTCTTTAGAAAGTTTAATGGTGGTGGCCATAGGCGTGGTGTGTGATCGACCCGAGTCTAGCCCAAATCTCTTGACCAAGTCTTTTGCATACTTAGTTTGGTTGATAAAGATTCCATTTTTCAGCTGTTTAACTTGCAATCCTAGGAAAAAATTTAGTTCGCCAACCAAACTCATCTCAAATTCAGATTTCATTAGTTCAGCAAATAAGCCAGAGAATTCTTCACAGTTAGACCCAAATACAATATCATCTACATAAATCTGAGCAATGAGAAAGGAATCAGCCGTCCTTTTAACAAATAGGGTTTTATCAACACTCCCCCTAACAAACTGGTGAGCAATAAGAAATTGAGTAAGGCGTTCATACCATGCTCGGGGGGCTTGTTTTAACCCATAGAGAGCCTTTTTCAATCGGTAGACTCTTTGAGGGTAACTAGGGTCCACAAACCCTTTTGGTTGTTCAACATAAACCTCCTCATCAAGTATACCATTTAGAAAGGCACTCTTCACGTCCATTTGAAATAATTTGAATTTAAGAGCACATGCTATGGACATGAGAATTCGAATGGATTCGAGTCTAGCTACCAGGGCAAAAGTTTCATCAAAATCAATTCCCTCAATTTGAGAGTACCCTTGAGCTACAAGACGTGCTTTGTTTCGAATCACATTGCCAGATTCATCTGTTTTGTTTTTGAAGATCCATTTGGTTCCAATGACATTTTTCTCATTTGGTCTTTCAACTAGAAACCAAACATCATTTCGGGTAAACTGTTGAAGTTCCTCTTGCATAGCAAGTATCCAAAACTCATCATTGAGAGCCTCATTTATATTTTTTGGTTCAATTTTTGAAGTGAAGCACACATGACTGTTGATGGCCTCAAGTTGTCTTCTAGTCTTGACTCCAACATCCGGATCTCCAATGATTTGATTGAGGGGATGATCCTTGATATGTGGAGCATTTTCCGAAGCTATTGTGGCATTGGGAGTGGGAGATTTTCCATCAGGTTTACCTATGTGGCACGGTTCTCCCACTTCATCATCATCTAGTCTTGTGTCTTCCTTGGATTGGTCATCAATGACAACATTTATGGATTCTTGAGTTGTTTTAGTCCTTGTGTTGTATACTCCATAGGCCCGACTATCAGAAGCATATCCTAGAAATATTCCCTCATCGCTCTTAGAGTCAAATTTTCCTAAATTTTCTCTATCTCGAAGAATGTGACATTTGCTACCAAAGACCCTAAAGTACTTGATGTTTGGGACTTTTCCATTCCACAGCTCATATGGGGTCTTATCTAGGTCGGCTCTCAAATAAACTCGGTTAATGATGTGACAAGCTGTATTCACTGCTTCGGCCCACAGATTTTGAGCTATATTTTTGCTGTTCATCATGACTGTGGCCATTTCTAGTAGTACTCTGTTTTTCCTTTCTGCTACTCCATTTTGTTGTGGAGTTTTTGGGGCTGAGAATTCATGTTTGATGCCTAAATTTTCACAGAATAGTTCAAAGCGCCCATCCTCAAATTCCCCTCCATGATCACTCCTAATACGTTTTACTGTGCATTCTTTTTCATTGTGGAGTCGTTTCATGAGTTTCTCAAACTCCTCGAATGTATCCGACTTTTCTTTCAAAAATACAACCCATGTATAGCGGGAATAGTCGTCAACAATAACGAAGAAATACCTCTTACCACCTTGACTCATTACTCTTGTGGGGCCTACAAGGTCCATGTGGAGTAGATCAAGGGGTTTTGATGTAGCGATGATGGATGTCTTCTTGTGTGCAACTTTAATTTGTTTACCTTTCAAGCATTCAGCACATACTTCTTTTGGTTTCTTCCCAATCTTTGGTAATCCTCTCACCAATTTCTTCCTACTCAGCCTAGCAAGGTTCCTGTAATGGACATGACCAAGCCGTTGATGCCATAATTCAGTATCATCATTAATAGCCATGTCGCATACTGCAGATAGTCCCTCATCACCCTTGTTTTCAATCACATAGCAGTTATCTCCAGTGCGAAACCCTTTTAATATTAATTTTCCAGTTTGGTCCATAATTTCCCACATTTCTTTGGAGAAATTCACGGAATGCTGTTCATCACATATTTGAGAGATGCTTAACAGATTATGTTTCAAACCGTCAACACATAGTACATCCTCAATTTTGGGCAATCTTGGCCCGGTGATGGTTCCCTTTCCAACAATCTTGGCAATACTCCCATCTCCAAAGGTAACAGACCCACCATCAAATTCGGCATAATCACAAAACTGAGTCTTGTCACCTGTCATGTGTCGGGTGCATCCACTATCAAGATACCACCTAGTGTTTCTTCCGGCTCTAAGGGCTGTATGAATAACTAAGCATTTGTTCTTTACTACCCATTTAGAGACTATCCTTTTTGGAGAACTAGGTTTCTTGGTTGATTCTAGGGATGTCATTGTTTGGGCATAAGTTGTTGAGGCTTTCTCTTTCATCAGCTCCATGGTTCTTTTGTTCAACTGTTTTACCATTTCTAGGAGCTCTTCCATTCTTTTGTCTTTCTTTGGTGGAGTGGGATAATTTTTCCTCATGTTTGGAGTTTGTTTAGGAGGACTCCACATCTGATTCATCCTTTTACCGGTAGGTACAAATTTACCTTTCAAGTTCCGAACCGGATTCTTAAGGACCAAGCATTCAAACTTTAAATGACCAACATCTCCGCATGCATGACATATAGGTGAATTTCTCTTAGTAGTGCTTCCCGATGCATTCCTGATCTTTTTAGGTTCTGGGTTACTAACCTTAGTTGGCTCATTGTAGCCTAGCCCTCTTGTGTTCATACAAGGCTTACCTAACTTAAGGATATCATCAAGTTTTTCTCTACTTTGGGCAAATCTTTCATTGAGTTGACTTTCTTGATTAAGCTGCAAGACTAAACACTGATTTGTAGATTTTGCCTTTTTCAGCTCATCTTCTAGGGTATTAATTTTGTCTTGAGCTGCTTTGTTTTTCTTTTCCAATTCACAGATCTGATGGTAAAATCCGTGGTTTTCTCTCTTCACTTCTTGCATTTCATCAGCCAATTTGTTGTTTTCAATATTAGCTTGGCTCAACTTCTTGATAAGAAGGATGCTTTGACGGAATAGCTCATCATAGGCAACTTGCAAACCTTCATTATCATCCTCGTCATCATCGGAGGATGTCACATTGTGTTCTGATTGCTCATGATCATCATTGTCTCTTTCGCCTTGTAAGTCTGGGACAATCTCAGAGATAGAGGCCATCAGAATTTTAACTGATCCTCTCTCATCACTTTGATCTTCTTCTGTTTCTGAATCAGTACTCCCAAGGTTGTCCCATGTGGCTGCCATAGCTTTCTTTTTAAATTTTTCTTTGGCAGGAGCTTGGCATTCAGAGGCAATATGACCATAGCGACCACAGTTGTAGCACTTGGGATCTTTTGGCTTGTTGTAAGATTTTCCTGTATAGCGCTTTTTGTCAAAAGATTTGCTATTCTTGTCAACCCTCTTTCCTTTGTTTTTGAAGAATTTTCTAAACTTCTTGGCCATAAGAGCCATTTCATTCATATCCAATTCTTCATCACTATCAACTTCAGATTCTTGTGTAGTGTGTGAAGTTTTCAGCACGGTGTTTCTACTTTTTTGGGATTTCTTGAAATGAAGTTCATGGGTCTGTAGAGATCCTAGTAAATCTTATATTTTCATAGTATCAATATCTCTACATTCCTCAATAGTTATGACCTTGGAAGAGAATCGTTCGGGTAAGGATCTTAGAATTTTCCTACAAATGCGCGGATCCGAAATTCTCTCCCCCAATCCCCACATAGCATTGGTGACATCACTCAATCGGGTGTAAAAGTCCATGAAGTTCTCATGTTCTTCCATTTTCATATTTTCAAACTGAGTTGTCAATAGCTGAAGTTTTGACCTCTTGACTGTACTAGTCCCTTCATGTGTAGTTTCAAGGATATCCCAAGCTTCTTTGGATGTTGTGCAATTACAAATTCTTTTGAACTCATCTGCTGAGACGGCACAAAAAATAGCATTGAGTGCCTTTGCATTGCTAATATATCTCAGTTTTTCAAGATCAGTCCATAAGTCATCAGGTTTGACTGTGGTGGTGGTGACACCCTCTGTGGTAGTGTTCAAGAGGGGTATTTCATATTTGATTTCCACAGACCTCCATGTTGCATGATCCAATGATTGCAAGAAAACTCTCATTCTTGCTTTCCAATATGCGTAGTTTGATCCATCAAAATATGGAGGTTTGGAAACCATACTAGAATCCCCTTTTGACATGATTTCAAGCTTCTAGAGACGGATCACACTCCGGGCGGTTACGCCTTTGAGGAGAAACCCTCTCTGATACCAATTGAAAATGCGGTATAAGTTTGATTACCGCTGTTGTAGAAGAAAGAAACAAGTTATCTTGTCCTAGAGGGGGGTGAATAGGACACTTTTTAAATTTCTCAATACAAAGTATTCTTAGAGCACTTTCATCAAACACCAGATATGCAAAGTATAAATCAATAAAAGCACATTTGAAAAAAGTAAATCAGTTCATCCATTCACCACACAACAAGGGATTTTTATAGTGGTTCGGTTATGTACCTACTCTACTCCCGGCTGATCCACTCACTCCTTGAGTGGCCGGATTTCACTATCACTATGGTTTTAAATGAGGTTAACCATAAACCTTAACAGCCTACAAAAGGACTTACGACTCAACACATGGATTCATCCTTCCATAGGACTAATCCATGACCACTTAATCCTACACAAGGGCTTGTCCTACTCAAGGACTTGTCCTACGCAAGGACTCTACCGAGTTTGGGTCTTCAAACTCTGAAACCCAAATCTCAACTTGAGGAGGTTTCTTGGACTCGAAAGACTAAATATACTTAGCTGATTGAGTCCCTTGATGATGCCTTTGTTGAAGAAGCTTCGGCTTGTACGGAAGACGTCTTCTTCAGCTCCCTCGATCAGCAACCTTGCTCCGGATGACCCATTGTAGATTCCAAGGTGAGGGATTGAGGTTAGGTTGAGGCTATTTTGGGATATGGCTTTTATATGAGGAAAGCTTCTACCTATACCACCATTAATGGCATTGATGACAAGAGAATGTCTATGAGAGGTAGGTCAAGATGCCATTAAAGAGGGGTTGAGTTCATGTTTCAATCCAAGCTTTGAATGCTTAATCAATGTTGGTCAGATCAACATGGATTGAAGAATGAACTCAACAAATCTAAGGGTTTGGAAGAAGGGGATCTCAAGAAGAAGGCTCACTCAAACCCTAGATGGTGCTCAAGGTGTGTTGGGCAAGATCCAACCGAGTTCTATAAATAGATTATGCCATTCAACGGTCAGAAAACGGTCAGCTCGATAGGTTCCGATTGATCGGACATAAGTTTGAGTCAAATTTGAATTTTTCTTGAAAACAGGTCCTCCGATTGATCGGACTTAGTTCCGATTGATCGGAATACCCTGTCCGATTGATAGGACAGATGGTCCGATTGATCGGAATTTCTTCCAGAGAGTTGATGTAATTTTTCTAGAAATTCCTCCGATGGATCGTATCTATGTCCGATGGATCGGAGAGCCCTGTCCGATGGATCGGACAGACCTCCGATTGATCGTAAAAGAGTCCAGAGAGTTTTTCATATATTTGCTGGACAATTGCACAATTGATCGGACATACTGTCCGATTGATCGGAACACACTGTCCGATGGATCGGACAATCCTCCGATGGCTCGGAAAAGTGTCCAGAGAGTTTGCAATGTAACTGGACTATTTTCCGATGGATCGGACACAATGTCCGATTGATCGGACATCTATCGGACTATTCTCCGATGGATCGGGTATGTATCGGAGGGAGCAGACTTATAGTTTTTCAATTTTAAGGCAACTTCTGCTTCCAAGAACCTTTCCATTGCTGATCTTAATGGAAGGTGAGCTATAGATGGTGCTAAGGGTGTGCCTAGAAAGGTTTTGGGCCATCTATAGAAGGTTTTGGGATCAAAGGTTTGGGTGAAGAGGCTTGAAGCTGGCTTGATCTTCGAGAAGCTTCTGTCTTCAGCCGCAAGGAAAACTGTGTTCAGCCGCCAGGGACTCAACGACACACTAACCATGGTAATTGACAAATCTTTGCATTAACAGACTTCACTCAATTAGAGACAAAAAAGGGTCCATTTAGAACCTGTGAATGAAGGTCTAAGGTGGACCAAAGAAGGAAGAAGAAAGAGGGAGAAAAGAGAACAAAGAAAAGAAGAAAAAGAAGAAGCATAGCAAGTCCGACCGGTCGGCCACGCCTTTGGAAACCACTGGAAGAAGGACCAGTTGGCCGACCGGTCTTGACCGGTCGGTGCCTCTGCTGAGCTCGCTGGACGCATGACTAGTTTGGTCTGACTGGTCGTGACCGGTCGGCCAACAGGTCGGTGGCTGCTGGGAAACCCTCTGGACTAAAAATATAATGTAGTCCGACCGGTCTTGACCGGTCGGCCATCAAGGTGGGAAGTCCACTGCACTCCCTGGACCATTAAACAGAGTGGTCCGACCAGTCATGACCGGTCGGCCAGGCCAGTCTGACCGGTCGTCTGACCGGTCGGCCACATACAAAAACGTACAGTTTCTATTTCTGGCTCCAAAAATTGCTCCGCACTGCGTATCCTTACGCTGTTTCTGGAAGATTCCGACGCCAATGATCGTCCTCACTATAAAATGACACCTAGGGGTTCTTCCTAGGGCATCACAAAAGCCAAGGAACGTCGTGGGAGAGGACGAAAGTCGTCGTGGAGTGTCTGTAACCCTACAAACTCCGATTTTTCTAATTTTTATGTTTTCTTATTTGAGTTCTAGTTGTAGGATGACAATGCTCGGCTAGAATCTCTCAGCTAAGGCTGAGAGGTGAAGCTTGTAGCTAATTTCATGATTTGATTCAGTTAATTCAAGTACTTTAATTCAAGTTTGGATTTTTATCTATTTTAGTTCTTCAAGTTGATAATTTGAGATGTTTTATGAGAGTTCATGTGCTCCGGACATGGATTCCTTGCAATTCTCTCAGATTATCATATGGTACTTGTTTAAATTCAAATTATAGTAATCCTTGAGTAAGCCATAAGCCATAGGCATGGCTGTTACTCCGAAGGCTATGATTTTGAATTCTACATTGATTGAATGGGACTAGAACTTGAAAGTTCAACTTGAATGGGATTGAATGTTTTTAATGCTTTATTTTCCAACTAGATGAGAGATAGGACTTCAAATCTAGTTGTGTATCTTTGTTGGATTGATTGGATTGACATGGGATTGCTATAAGTGGATCCTTGAATGCCTTAGTACCTTAAACTACTGATTTTCATTAAGTTACTGTTTTAACATAATTATTCCAATTGAATCTCTTATCTATTGCAAACTGAGTTGCTAGAATAGTTTGGAATTTTTTATCCAATTCCCTGTGGATCGACCTCGGTCTTACCGAGTTTTATTACTACATCACAGCCTTACACGTGAGACGAGCCAACAAGTTTTTGACGCCATTGCCGGGGAATTTAGATAAAGATTTTCAAATTGTTTTAGTGGCTGTAGAAGTAGAATTAGATAGGGTTTTTTCTGATTTCTTAGAACTAATCAAAATCGTTTGTTTTGTAGGATTTCTTCTCTAGTTCAAGCACATCGGGTAATATCCTTCTAACTTAGCTTTTTGCAGATCTTTTCCAATTTTCAGATTAATTTCAGATTTCTAGGATTTAGGAATAGCTTAGTTTTAATTGAGTGGTTTATGTCCTGTTGGGAACGTAACCACTCTAATCATCTCCAATCCGAAGGTGGTTTAGCTGGACCATTGTCAGTCCATAGACGAGTCCGAAATTACCAAGTACGTTGTGAAAGTTTGGGGAGTATGGATCAAACACCTTTAAGGAATCCTCCCTCTCCTACTCCAACTACAAACGCAAATCAAGAGGGAGTAGGAGAGAATGAGGTACATAACGTTCCTCCAATGAGATCATTGCGGGATTACCTCCAACCAGCCCGTGCAATTACACCCTCTTGAAAGAAATCCGGGTGTAATACCACCAAATGGGGGAAACATTGACATAAAGTCGGGTGTAATTCAACTTATACCAAAGTTCCATGGGCTAGATTCTGATAGGCCATATCTTCACTTAAAAGAATTCGAAGAAGTGGTGGCTACCTTGCAATACACCAATGTTTCAGAAGATACCATTAAACTTAAACTCTTTCCCTTTTCATTGAAAGAAAGCGCCAAAGATTGGCTTCACTCTCTTAGACCACATTCGATTGGGTCATGGAATGAGATGACCCGGGAATTCTTGAAAAAAGTTCTTCTCGGCTCATAAAACGAATACCCTTCGAAGAGCCATAATGAATGTTTCGGCTAAAGAGGGTGAATCTTTCTTCCAATGTTGGGAGAGGTTTAAGGACCTCCTACTTGCTTGCCCACATCATGGCTATGAGAGTTGGTGAATTATAAACTTTTTCAATGATGGATTAAGTTCCAATATGCGCCAATTTGTAGAGATGATGTGCAATGGCGAGTTTATGAGCAAAAATCCAGATGAGGCCTAGAGTTATTTGGACATGTTGGCTGAATTGCCCAATCTTGGGATACCTCGGATAAACCCAATAACCCCAAGCCTACTCAAGAGAAAGAGAAAGGAGGGATCTATATCCTTAAGGAGGAAGACGACGTGAATGCAAGGATAGCCAACCTCATAAGGAAGATCGAGGCCATGAAACTTAGTAAAAGTGGAGTTCCAAAGTCCAATGAAGCTATTGAGACCATATGTGGGATTTGTCACACCGATTTACACGCTACGCAAGATTGTCCCACAATTCCTGCATTTCAAGAAGTGTTACATGAACATGCAAATGCCACATATGGGTATCAACGGCCTTTCAATGGACCGGTGGGTAATACGTACAATACTAGTTGGAAGAACCACCCAAATTTCAGTTGGAAGAATACTCCTACAGGAAATCCTACCAACTCTCAAGGAGGGCCACCCATGCAAAATATGGCTCCACCTCAGTTCTCAATGGAGGATAACTTGAAAGCGTTTATACAAGGGCAAACGCAAATCAATCAAACAAATCAGCAAATGTTTCTAGAGCTTAAAGTCTCGGTTGATGAGATTAAGGGACGCTTGAATGCTAGGGAAGTGACCTTTCCAGCCCAACCTTAGCCCAATCCAAAGCAAGTACGTGAAGTGAGCATTCCTAATCCTTCCAACCAACACATGGAGCAAGCCAAATCCATCACCACTCTTAGAAGTGGTAAACAAATTAACAAATCTATTCTGGTGAAGGCCAACAAGCCTAATGATCCGGTAAATTCTGAGGATGAGGATGGATCTAACTTAGCCCCACAAGAAACGGAACGCATTTACAAGCCCGTAGCACCATTCCCTCCGAGATTGGTTGCCCCAAAATCTCTCCCAAACTCTCATGATATTCTAGAGATTTTTAGGCAAGTCAAGATCAACATTCCCTTGCTTGATGCCATCAAACAAGTCCCCTCCTATGCCAAGTTTCTAAAGGACCTATGCAGAACCAAACGTAAATATAGTGTGCAGCAAAAGGCCTTCTTAAATGAGCAAGTAAGTGCCATTCTCACTCAAAAGACCCCCCCCCCCCAAAAAAAAAAAAATTCAAAGATCCCGGTAATCCCACAATTTCATGTATCATTGGAGACTACCGGATTGAGCGTGCATTACTAGACTTGGGGGCAAGCGTGAATTGATCCCATACTCGGTATACGAGCAATTGGGTCTTGGTGAATTAAAACCGACCAAAATCACATTGCAACACGCTGATAGATCCATCCGTGTACCGAGAGGGATAGTTGAGGATGTGCTAATCCAAGTTGATAAATTCTACTACCTGGTAGATTTCATCGTCTTGGACACACAACCGGTCATGGATGCTAGCACCCAAATACCGGTGATTCTAGGCCGCCCATTCCTTGCTACATCAAACGCAATCATAAATTGCCAGAATGGAGTGATGCAAATGTCCTTTGGGAACATGACGTTGGAGGTGAATGTGTTCCACTTAGGCAAAAGGTATAGGGATGATGATGATGTCCACGAGGTTGATTTGATTGATTCAATCATGGAAGAGGAGTTCGCTTTAAGGCAGAATTTTGATCCTCTAGATGTTGTTAGCTTTGATCCCTTTGAGGATTGGGACGACAATGATGGCCCCCATGAGGTAAACATGATAGAATCCATGGATGATTGGGGGTTTTTCCAACATGATCTACCTGAAAGCTTGGGGACATGTTTGACACATTCTAAGGATGAATCCAATTCTAATCTTAATACGACCTTGGAAGTGTTAATTTCATAAAATTTACTTGACAAGTCACCAATTTCTGATTTACACAACTTTGTTATGCAGGATTTGGAAGAATTGGTGCTTGACTTGCCTACAGAGAGGCCAATTTTTGAAAGTGTAGAGGTTGAGGACCCACTCCAACCTACACAAAATTATGAGAAGGAGGAAAACATGAAGGGTCTAAATCTGAAAACTTCCTCCGACGAAGTCTCTTATACACTTGAGGAGTGCCTAACGTACTTTGAGGATTGGGATGATCCCATGATTCAGGACATTGTACATGCTTTGAGAGAGACCTCCCCGATGCCTAAAAAGCTTCCTTCCATAGAACACCAAACTGAAAATTTAATTGTGGAAGCACCAGTGAAATCTGATTTTGTGGAGATCATATCGACTTGTGAAGAAGAAATACAAGTCTCCACATCTCTTTTGTTTGTTCAAACCGAAGAACACTTCTGGAATGGCCCATACTTGAATAATTTTTGCCCAGACAAGAAGGAAAGGAGATCCATATTTAATGATTTCCAACCAATGCAATTCTCCTTTCCTAGTACATGTGACAATTTTGTTGAAGAACCCGCTGAAATTTTTTAGCCGGATTTTCCATGGGATAAAATGATCAATGTCATTAATGTACTTACCAAAGCAGGATGGTGGATAGTTCTACTGAAAAATTTGTTACACCACTTGATGATCCTACTCAACTTTGTCTTTTTGGATGTTATAATGATAATCGATCTCCTAGTTTGATGGAGATCCTCTTTTTACAAGGACGGGTTAGCTGTCTTTATTGCTTTCCATAGATTAGGTTTAGTTTTATTTAGTTTTACTGTTTTAGTAGCTTTAGTTGTTGGGTTGTAGACTTCCATGATCGCTCTCTCAGGTACTATTCTTCTCACTCTCGTATATTTTACCATTGCTCTCATGTTCATGCTCATTGCATATCTTTTCACATTGAGGACAATGCAAGATTTGGTTGGGGAGGTGAGATGAGATCCTTCATCTAGCATGTTGTAACATTTCGAGCCTCATATGCGCAAATTTTATCGAATTTTCTAAAATTTCAAAACTCTTTTAGAAAACTTTATTTCCATGCATTCGAGATGATATGAGTATAAGAAGAGGAGATACGAAGTGTGTGATGTTGTAAGTCTTGAATTTCTCCCAACATAATGGTTTTATATGTTAGTTTCCCTATTGTTGTGATTGATAGAAAATTTGAATACTCTTTACACCAATTCACATTACATGCTTTTTATGGGTTGAAAGGATTATGCGATTTGTGGATTAGCTAGACTTTGATTTAAAGGTGTTGAGAAACCAAGCCGGGGTACTTTGTCCATCCTTATCCATGGGAAAATAACGAAAGATATGGATTTCTAAAAATCCTATCTAATTTAAAAGAAAAAGGAAAAGGAAGGATGAAATTGGGAATGATGGAAAATTGGTGGAAATATCCGAAGAGGGCTACCTATTACCAACCGGGGGATGGTCTACCCGTAACCAAAGTCGGAAATGGGACATAGTGTGAAAGCCGTCGGAAGGACGGTAAGAAAAATTCCTGTCATAGGTTTGTTGTTGCTCTTTACACCTTGAGATCTAGAGTTTAGTTGATCCACGAAGAAGATAATCTCAGAAACTCATGAGATGAACTTTCACTATGCACACTAGGTTGAAGTTGTTCGAGTTCTTCTATTTATCAATCAATCAGCGGGAATTTCATGTCGACACTTATTATGCTTTGAGAGTTAAGGTTTCAACTTCTATCACCTAATTTCTCCAAATTTTATACTTGTATGTCTTGGAATGGATAGAAACATGGTTTCTGGAGGAGAGTTGGTTTGGAGGTTTGAAATTGTTTCACGCATGTTTTGCTCGGGACTAGCAAAAAGCTGGTTGGGGGGTGTGTTGAACCTCCAATTTATACATTGCATAGCCACTACATCACATTATATGCATGGTTTTCATGATTAAAAGGCTCATCTAACGCATGTTTTGTGATTTTAGGGATGAGAGCAGACTTCACTCAATTGGAGACCAAAAAGGGTCCATTTAGAACCTGTGAATGAAGGTCCAAGGTGGACCAAAGAAGGAAGAAGAAAGAGGATGAAAAGAGAATAAAGAAAAGAAGAAAAAGAAGAAGAATGGCAAGTCCGACCGGTTGTCCGACCGGTCAGCCACGCCTATGGAAACCATTGGAAGAAGGACCAGTTGTTCCGACCGGTCTTGACCGGTCGGCCAATTGGTCGGTGCCTCTGCTGAGCTCGCTGGACGCATGACCAGTTTGGTCCGACCGGTCGTGACCGGTCGGCCAACAAGTCGGTGGCTGTTGGGAAAACCTCTGGACTTAAAATATAATGTAGTTCGACCGGTCTTGACCGGTTGGCCATCATGGTGGGAAGTCCACTGCACCCCCTGGACTGTTAAACAGAGTGGTCCGACCAGTTGTGATTGGTCGGCCAGGCCAGTCCAACCGGTCGTCCGACCGGTCGGCCACATACAAAAACGTGTAGTTTCTATTTCTGGCTCCGAAAATTGCTACGCACTGCGTATCCTTACGCGGTTTCTGAAAGATTCCGACGTAACCGAGCGTCCTCACAATAAAAGGACACCTAGGGGTTCTTCCTAGGGCATCATAGAAGCCAAGGAACGTCGTGGGAGAGGACGGAAGTTGTTGTGGAGTGTCTGCAACCCTCCAAACTCCGATTTTTCTAGTTTTTATGTTTTCTTATTTGAGTTCTAGTTGTAGTATGACAATGCTCGGCTAAAATCTCTCAGTTAAGGCTGAGAGGTGAAGCTTGTAGCTAATTTCATGATTTGATTCAGCTAATTCAAGTACTTTCAATTCAAGTTTGGATTTTTATGTATTTTAGTTCGTCAAGTTGATAATTTGAGATGTTTTTGCTCTAAGATGAACCCAAGATCCCGTCGCCTGCCGACAGTGAGTCCCTTTATAGAGGTCTACTGGTCCAGGCTCCTGCCGGTGACGGAATCTCGCTGCGCAATCGAAAGGAAAGAAAACTTATAATAAATGCCAATCAAAATAATATATTAACTTAATAATCATCAATAATTTCTTACCATGTCGTAACGATGTCGTACAAATGAATTTGAACCAGCTATGTGGCTCACTTGTAACTTTTCCCTGTTCACAGAATTTATTCTACTCCTCTTCTGAACACATTATACAAAATACATTGCTATCAATTGCGAATTTAATTGTGAATTTAATTGTTACCTTAAGATATCGTAAATTTGTAAATATTACCTGAAAAGCCTCCGACGAAAATCTCTCGAAGAGTATCCGCCAGTTGTCTGTAGTCAAGTGCGGTGGTGCGGACAGTACGGCCTCATCTTGCGTCCTGCACCGCTTGTACCGCTGGTGTAACTCTCCGTGATACTCCTTAAACCGCTCTCTGATCATGTTGTTGACTGCATGAGAAATGTAAGGAACATTCAAATCGAAGACAAATTTATCCTGCAATTTTGTAAATAATAGATTAAGGCAATAAACTTATTAAGAATAGGACTTAACCATAAATGAACTTTCATAAAAGAAAATTTCAATTTAGTAAAATTTACCTGAAGGCGTTGATAGATGAGTTGTCGCATATCATTTGTCACGTCAGTCTAACGGGTGGTGGTGGCGGGGATCAGAGATCGGCATAGGACACCGACCTCAGATGAAAATAGTTTGGCACTGTCCTCAACAGGTCTAAGGCAGTCCTGTGGGAACTCTACAGCCACCCTACCCTCACGCGTAAGTCGTTCTAAAACTAACCCATGCGTGGGTCCACGTCCTCATCGGCTGGTAGAAGATGCTGTCGCGAAAAGAAATATGTAAGTAACAACATAAACAAAAATTACTAAATAAATGTCTAGACTTACATGCAGTGCCCAGTGTATGCTGAACCGAAGGATCAGATGCTTATGATGCACCGTCCGACGTCGATGCAGTCTGTGTCACATCACGGGTGGAAGGGGTAAATCCAGTGCACGAACAACCTGATCTCCCACCTGGTGCCATGACTGAATATGTCTGAAATACAAACTTATAAATTTAAACAATGTCAATGCAAGTTTATGAACATCAATATAATAAGCACATTAAACTTTACAGTCCAAGTAGTGTTCATGATAGAATGAATTCGTGCTTATGCTTAGAGAGATGATAAAAATATGATTAGACCATTACACTATAATGCAAGCAGAATATAATAAAATCGTAAACAGAATATAAAAGTTGAAAAATCCATTACACATTGTCATTCTATATTAAATACATATATTTCATTGTAATACAAATCAACTTTGGATCAACTATCCGAAATACTCCCTGCGTAAGTTATCGTACGCTGCAGATGTATATGTCAAGCTGTATGAAGCACTCGACATTGTTACAGCCAACATGCCAATCACAATAGGAGAAATTTGATCTCTTTGGACTCCGTTCATATGTGCAAGTGATAATGTCGCATCTTCCATACGAAGTTTCCCGCGGTTATATTCCTCAATCAGGTCCGGAATTTCTTTAAGATTGTATAATCTTTCATCTGAGTCATCGTCTTCCTCCCTACATTTATCGACCAAACCGGGTATCTCTCTGGCCCTACTAGAAGAATATAGGGCTGGAAAGTCCATCCGCAACAGTTGATGAAGTATGCTGCGTGCTTCCGCTGCGCTCCAGTTTCTAGAAGACATGATCAGAAAGTGACTTAACTGTAAATGTGGATTAGAACAAGTCAATTCAGGGAATAAATCATGACTTGTAAAACATATATACATGTAATAATCAAATTAATCGAATTGAAAAATGACATGTAAATCTTGTATACATTTAATAATTGTCGTCTGAGTCATTATCGCTTAGGACTCTTTCTTCTTCACCATCACTATCGCTGATCAGTATTTCCTCTTCATCATCTGCAACGTCGTCATTAATGAAAGCGCTATCATCTCTAATAGTGTCATTTATGATTAAGGCATCAACATGATCAGGTGGCTCATCATCTCTATTCAATTGCACCACATCAATATCAACATTTGGATCATTCCCTCTATCCCAAGATGGCATGTCTTCTTGATATGCTTGTTTAACTGATGACGTTCCATTTCTCCCTTCATCGTTATCTTCAACGTCTAGTTTGGGAACGTCAAATATATTCCTGGGCTTTATTTTCTACACCATGTGCCAAGAGCCGCCTAACTTGGTATCAGCGAGGAAGAATACTTGTTTGGCTTGGTCGGCTATGATAAATGGGTCATCTTTAAATCACTTCCGAGATAAATTTACGCTCATGAAGTAGTCATCAGTTTGTATTCCCAACTTCTTATTTCCAATGTCCCACCAATCGCATTTAAATAAGTACACCCGCTTTCTCATACAATAACTCAGCTCAATAATATCCGTCAAAACGCCATAAAAATCAATTTCTACCTCCTCATGCATTCCCTTTACAACCACCCCGCTATTTTGTGTGGTCCTATACTTCTCATGCTCTTCAGTGTGGAACCGAATCCTGTTTATAATACAACCTGTATATCTAGATACACGTCTATCAAGGCCACACGCCAGTGAGTAGAGTGCATCAGACGCAGCCGCAGAATTGCTAGCGCGCAACATCCTCATCTATCATCATGTACAGAATATAAATGTTTATGGATTTGAGATTACGTGTAAATATTGTGCAATACAACAATATTGTAAGTGTGGTGAGATAGAAGGTAAATTAATCATACAGGTTTTGCGAACCATTCTGGAAACTGATCCTGATGCATTCTATCATAATTTGTAGGGTACTTGGACTTCATCTCCTCGATGTGTTCGCTATACACAATTGGCACGTTGTCAGCAAGAAATTTTAAAATCATCGTATGTAGATATACAATTATCGATTAAAGACTTACTCTAAGTACGACTCTATTTCTTCACAGTTATGCAACACATACCTATTGAACCTACAATTTATACATTGCATAGGCCACTACATCACATTATATGCATGGTTTTCATGTTTAAAAGGGCCATCTAATGTATGTTTTGTGATTGTAGAGATGAGAGCAGACTTCACTCAATTAGAGACCAAAAAGGGTACATTTAGAACCTGTGAATGAAGGTTGTTGAGCTCTTAATTGTGCATATTCTAACCCCAATTAATCACTCATTGTGCAAGGTTTGTATGGTTTGTAAGCTAATTCAATGCATGTTTTGTGACTACAGGATTGAGGGTGGACTCTACTCAATTGAAGACATAAAGAGCTCACTTGGGATCATTCTGATGAAGAATGTTTGAGGACCAAAGAAGAAAAGAAAGAAAGAACCAAAGCAGAGAAGAAAGCAGATGAAAGAAAAGAAGAAAATAAGAAGAAAATGAAGCTGACCGGTCGTGACCGGTCGGCCAAGGAAGCCAGACCGGTCAGTGACCGGTCAGCCATGTATGATGGGCATTACTGAAGGGGACCGACCGGTCATGACCGGTCGGTCATTGGTGCTGGAAAAATGCTGAAGGCGTCCGACCGGTCATGACCGGTCGGACATGTTTGCTGGATCAAGGAGGAATAGGCCCGACCGGTCATGACCGGTCGGACATGTTTGCTGGATCAAGGAGGAATAGGCCCGACCGGTCATGACCGGTCGGAGATGCTTGCTGGAGTGTTTTCACTTGAGGCCGACCGGTCTTGACCGGTAGGCCATGCGTACTGAGTTAGAACTTTCTAATTTCTTCCCGAAATTCTCTGCGCTGCGTAAGTGTTACGCAAATTTCCGATTCTTCCGATGTTATGAAGCCTCCAGACTATAAGAGGACACCTAGGGATCGTTCCTAGGGCATCCTAGAAGGGCTCAAGCGAGGTTGGAGGCTGTGGAAGTGAAGATTGGAGTTTCACAACTCCTTTTGGTTTGCTTTGCTATTTTCATGCTTTTTGTAGTTGTTTCATGTTTCCTTGGATCATGAGCAACTAAACCTCTTAGCTAGGGCTAAGAGGTGAAGCTTGTAGTGAATCCAAGATGTTTTAATTCGTAGTTAAGTGGTTTTAGTTTGGAATTCATGATTATGAACTAAGGTTTGAAGTTTATACAAGTTTTTAAGTAATTTTTCTTAGTCTTGTGATGACTCATGGATGTTTGGATGAATTACTTAACTTCTTAATTTGTTTGCAACGGTATAGACCTGTATGATCCGAGGAATCGGAGTGCGCTCTAGTACTAAGCTCTTCATAAAGGGACTTCAGGCCAAAGTTCTATTTTAGTTGATTTTCTGGAATATGTAAGGACTGTGCTGGTGATTTGAATCTAGTTCAAATCCTAATTTAACCTTGTCTTGTGAGAGGACTTGGGGATGGTTATGATTGAGAACTGGACCTATAGGAAAGGGGAATGACCTATGCAATTGAGCATGCTCAGCTCAGCCTAGACTGAGTGAATCTTATGCATAGAACTTACATATTACAGACTGTTGGTTTAACAGTTCTATCATCCGACTGGACAGACAGGAATGTCGATTCTAGTTGAGAGAATAAGAAACCACAGCGGATTGAACATCAAGGATTGCTACAAGTGGATCCTTGAAACCCTAGTACTCTTTTATAATTAATTACTCTCGATTTAATTCAGCTTTTGTTACTCACATCAACTTTATACAACAATCTGATTAGTAGACTTCAATAGACACTTGTGGATGAAATTGTGAGATCCTACATAGTCCCTGTGGATCGACCTCGGTCTTACCGAGTTTATTACTACATCGCAACCCTACACTTGGGGAAGCGAACAAGTTTTTGGCGCCGCTGCCGGGGACCTTGACGGTTTTCACAAATTTCTGAAATTAGTATCTATTTAGGATTCTTTTAGATTTTTAGAACTAACTTAGTTTATTTATTTGATTTTTTTTTCTTTTCAGGGATTTCTAGGAAGCTGAAGAAGATACAAGAGTTTCAAGTGCGAATCAGGTTCTATCTTTCTAAACCTTACTCTTCTCCTTCTCCTATTCATTCCTATTCATCTCTTGTAGAGTGGGTGGATATTCCTTTTGGATCTCTAAAAGGTCGGCCTTTTTGCCACCTAGATTCCTATTGGTCAGCTCAACCGCCTTGGATCACCTTGTGCTCAGAGATTTCTTTTCTCATCTCTACTCCTCTTTTTCCTTTTTCTGTACTTTTTCTCAAAAGATTCAAAGAGTGGGTTGGGATTTCTCTGAACCCCTATTGACCAGGAGAAATCGGTCTTTATCCATTGCTTCTAGCCTAGCCATTGCAAGACACCTTGTGCTTCAGCCTTAGAGAAGAGTAAAGAAAAGGGAGGAAGAATTCTCCTTTCTTTTTGTTTCTTATTTTTGGTTTTTGCATGCCACATTGGGCTTGGGATTCCAATAACCGACTCATAAGTGAATGGGGGGATAGTAGAAGGCTTTGATAGAGAGCCACGTGTTAGGAGACATCTAGATTCTCCAATTTTATCTGAAAGTATGGCTGCAAATCAACCTAACCCGGTTCAAAATCAAACTGAAACAGGGGAGAATGTGGTTGAGAATGTTCCCCGACCTAGGACTTTACGTGATTTCTTGCAACCTGCAAGAACGAGCACTCCCTCATGCATAGTATTTCCACCAAATGCAGGGAATGTGGATTTGAAACCGGGAGTGATCAATCTTCTCCCTAAATTCCATGGTTTAGACAGTGAAAGTGCCTATCAACACCTTAGGGAGTTTGATGAGGTAATCACCACTATGCACTTTGCAAATGTGACTGAAGATGTAGTAAGACTTAAATTCTTCCCTTTCACTCTTAAGGATAAAGCCAAGGGTTGGCTTTATGCATTGAGGCCAAGATCAATTGGGTCATGGAATGATATGCACAGAGAATTTATAAAAAAATTCTTCCCTACTCACAAAACGAACATGCTTAAGCGCCTTATCATGAACTTTGCCCAAAAGGAGGATGAAACCTTTTCCCAATGTTGGGAGAGATTCAAGGACCTATTAAACGCATGCCCACATCATGGCTATGAAAATTGGCGGATTATAAGTTTTTTCTATGAAGGACTGATTCCATCCATGCGCCAATTTATAGAGATGATGTGTAATGGGGAGTTCATGAATAAGGAAGCTGATGAAGCATGGGATTATCTAGAAGAATTGGCTGAAAGTGCACAATCTTGGGACACACCTAAACCAACAAATTCCAAGATTGGCCAACAAAAGGAAAAGGGAGGAATGTATGTCTTATCAGAAGAAGATAGCATAAGTGCACGGTTGGCTAGCCTTACAAGAAAGGTCGAAGCCATGGAATTAAGGAAAGGAGAAACAATCAACTCCACTGAGGTTGAAACTGTTTGTGGAATTTGTGCTGGAAATCAACATGCTACACCAGATTGTCCCACAATTTCAGCAGTCCAAGGCATCTTACAAGAACAAACAAATGCCATAAACAGTTATCAACAGCAATATGATGCTCCAAACTCAAACACGTATAATCCTAATTGGAAGAACCATCCCAACTTCAGTTGGAAGAATGGGCCCAATGCAAATGCAAACAACACTCCAAAAGTATCACTAGAAGAGATGTTGGGTGCATTCGTATCGGTCCAGAATGAGTATAACAAGACAAATTCTCTAAAAATAGATGGGTTCATGCAAGAGCAATTGAAATTCAATCAAAACTCAAACCAAGCCATCAATGAATTGAAAACATCTTTGGCTAGAGTTGAAGCTCACCTTAGTGTTAGAGAGAAGGGCACACTCCCTACCCAACCTCTTCCTAACCCAAGGACCCAATATGAGATACAAGATGCAAGCTCATCCTCCCACCATACGGAACATGTCCAAGCTATCACCACTTTGAGAAGTGGGAAAGAAATTGATAAATCTAATCAGGTGAAGGCCCCAAAGCCTAAGGATCCGGAAATTTCCAAAGAGAATGATAGCCCAAACAATATTCCACAAGAGAAAGAACCGGAAAGACAATACAAGCCGGTTGCCCCATTTCCACAAAGGTTGATTTCACCTAAACCTTTAGATAAAAATCTGGAGATTCTGGAAGTTTTCAAGCAGGTGAAGATCAACATCCCGATGTTGGATGCAATAAAACAAATACCATCGTATGCTAAATTTTTAAAGGAATTGTGTACAATCAAAAGGAAACATAACGTTCACAATAAAGTGCTTTTGGCTGAGAATTTGAGCGCCATCATCAAACAAGAGGTGCCTCAAAAATACAAGGATCCAGGTAGTCCAACCATCTCATGCATCATAGGAGACTACCAGATTAAACAAGCCCTACTCGACTTGGGGGCAAGTGTGAATCTCATTCCATACTCGGTCTACGAACAACTTGGGTTAGGTGAATTGAAACCCACCAAAACCACACTCCAACTTGCTGATAGATCCATCCGGATACCGAGAGGAATGGTAGAGGATGTTCTAGTCCAAGTTGATAAATTCTACTACCCAGTAGATTTTATTGTCTTGGACACACATCCCGTGATAGGCACCGGTACTCAAATTCCCGTCATACTTGGACGACCATTTCTAGCTACCTCAAACACCATTATCAATTGTAGAAACGGACTTGTACAAATGTCCTTTGGAAATATGACCCTTGAGCTTAACATATTTGAGTTATGCAAACAATCGCGGGAAGTTGATGATGATATCCACGAATTAAACATGATCGAATCATTCGTGGAAGATACAGTCCACTTATCACTATTTTTCAACCCTTTGGAGGCATGTATGGCCCATTCTCATGAGACAAATGATTATACAATACTAGAGATGGAAGCCATTCTAGAGATGATGCTAGTTCTTGACGATAAAAGATGGAGGGCCCCAATTGAACCTTTGCCTGTAAATGAGAAGAAGGCCCTCCCATCTAACATCAAGGCACCAACACTCGACCTAAAACCATTGCCAAGTGAGCTAAAATATGTTTATTTAGGTCGAGATGAGACATATCCAGTGGTGATTTCTTCCCACTTGGATGAGGAACAAGAGAGTAGGCTAATAGCCACTCTATTAGAGCACAAGAATGCCATTGGATGGTCAATTGCAGATCTCAAAGGCATAGACCCCTTGATTTGTACTCACCGCATACACCTTGAGGAAAATGCATAGACATCCCGGCAACCACAAAGACGACTAAATACAAACATGAAGGATGTGGTTAAGGCCGAAGTGGTGAAACTATTGGATGTAGGTATCATTTACCCAATATCCGATAGCCAATGGGAGAGCCCAACTCAAGTGGTGCCTAAGAAATCTGGAATAACCATCGTAGTCAATGCCAATAACGAACTCGTGCCAACTAGAGTCACTACCGGTTGGAGAATGTGCATTGACTACAGGAAGCTAAACACTGTCACGCGGAAAGACCACTTTCCCCTACCGTTTGTTGATCAGATTTTAGAACGGTTGGCGGGTCATTCCCACTTCTGCTTCCTTGATGGCTATTCAGGGTACAACCAAATAGAAATTGCCCGTGAAGATCAAGAAAAGACTACATTCACATGTCCATTCGGCACTTTCGCCTATCGACGGATGCCGTTTGGATTATGTAATGCCCCTGCCACCTTTCAGCGTTGTATGATGAGCATCTTTTCTGACATGGTGGGGACCATTCTCGAAGTCTTCATGGATGATTTTTCCGTATTCGGTTGTAACTTTGATGAGTGCCTTGAGCACTTGAAATCTGTGCTAAAAAGATGTGAAGAGAAGAACCTTGTGCTCAATTGGGAAAAGTGTCACTTCATGGTTCAAAAGGGAATTGTACTTGGTCACATCGTTTCACAAAATGGAATTGAGGTGGACAAGGCGAAAATTGATCTTATCTCTAACCTCCCACCACCCAAAAGCATACGAGATATACGGTCCTTGTTAGGACACGCAGGATTTTACAGAAGGTTCATAAAGGATTTCAGTTCACTCTCTCGCCCTTTATGTAACCTACTTCAAAAGGAAAATTCATTCGAGTGGAATGAAGAATGTCAAAAGGCCTTTAACACCCTTAAAGGTATGTTGACATGTGCCCCAATAATGCAACCACCTGATTGGAGCCTTCCTTTTGAGATTATGTGCGATGCTAGCGACTATGCTATTGGCGCCGTGTTAGGCCAAAGAAAAGATAAAAAGCCATGTGTCATCCACTATGCAAGTAGAACCCTAAACTCAGCCCAGGCAAACTACACTACCACTGAAAAGGAACTTTTAGCCGTAGTTTTTGCTTTGGAGAAGTTTAGATCCTACTTGATTGGATCCAAGATCATTATATTCACTGACCATGCCGCGCTTAAGTATCTGCTTTCTAAGAAGGATGCTAAACCACGGTTATTAAGATGGATCCTCCTACTCCAAGAATTCGACTTAGAAATACGTGATAAGAAAGGAGTAGAGAATGTAGTAGCTGACCACCTCTCTCGGCTTGTCCTCACTGATTCCCCTGAAACAACTGCAATCAATGACATGTTCCCTGATGAACAACTTTTTGCTGTTTCCCAATTGCCATGGTATGCGGACATTGCTAATTATCTTGCTACAGGTACAATTCCTACATATTGGAAAAAGCAAGATAAGGATAGATTCTTCTCGGAGGTACGGAAATTCCTATGGGACGACCCATACTTGTTCAAGTACTGTCCCGATCAAATCATAAGGAGATGTGTCCCAGATAATGAGCAACAAAGTATCATCTCCTTCTGTCATTCTCATGCATGTGGTGGCCACTTTTCGGCTAAAAAGACCACAGCGAAAATTCTGCAATGTGGGTTTTATTGGCCCACCATGTTCAAAGACACACATGAGTTTTGCAAAGCATGCGAACCTTGTCAGAAACTAGGAGGAATCTCCCGTAGAAATATGATGCCACTCAATCCCATCTTAATTATCGAAATTTTTTATTGTTGGGGCATCGATTTCATGGACCCATTCCCATCTTCTTTTGGAAATTTATACATCTTACTTGCTGTTGATTATGTTTCCAAATGGGTCGAGGCCATTCCTTGCGGGAATAATGACCATAAAACGGTCATTCAATTTTTAAAAGAAAATATTCTTTCCCGGTTTGGAACGCCTCGAGTGATCATAAGTGATGGAGGGTCTCACTTTTGCAATCGCCCTTTTGCAGCCCTAATGAAGAAATATAGCATTACACACAAAGTGAGCACCCCCTATCACCCACAAACTAGTGGACAAGCTGAGATATCCAATAGGGAGATTAAACACATTTTAGAGAAAACGGTGAATCCCGATCGCAAGGATTGGTCACTTCGACTTACCGATGCGCTTTGGGCTTACCGTACTGCCTTTAAAACCCCTATTGGAATGTCTCCCTATAGACTTGTCTATGGGAAGGCTTGTCACTTGCCTGTGGAGTTGGAACATAAGGCGTATTGGGCTATTAAGACAATGAATTTCAATTCTGACAAGGCAAGCTCGCTACGCAAACTTCAATTAAATGAACTTGCAGAAATCCGGAATGAAGCTTATGAGAATGCAAGAATTTACAAGGATAAGACGAAGATATTCCATGATAAGAATATTCTTCGCAAGACATTCACGATCAATAAAAAAGTCCTCATGTATAATTCTCGCTTACATCTATTTCCGGGAAAATTGAGATCTCGATGGACCGGTCCCTACAATGTGCAAACTGTCTATCTGTATGGGACTGTCGAGCTATTGAATCCAAGGAACGGCAATATTTTTAAGGCAAATGGGCAGCGATTAAAGCCGTTCTTTGAAAAAATTTCTTCAGAAGGTATGTCCATACCCCTGAATGATCCTGTGTATCAGGATGATTGATCTCCTAGTCTGATGGAGGTATAGAGTAGTTAGGATTAGGATTTTGTTGCTTTTGTTTTCATTTTCATAGGTTTGTTAGAAGGAGGAAGATTTCCAATGTTCACTCTCCCAGGTAATATCATTCCTCACTCCGTTTTATTTTCAAATTGCTCTCATGCTTTGCTCATTGCGCATCTTTTACATTGAGGACAATGCAAGATTTGGTTGGGGGGTGGAGGACCGCTTGGAGGAATCCAGCATTTTGCAACATCTCAAGCAATTATGTGGTGGAAATTTTTCGATTTTTTTCAAAAATTCGAAACTCTTTTGGAAAACATTGGTTTTATGCATTCGAGTTGATATGAGCATAAGAGGAGGAGATATGAAGTGTATAAGGCTGGATGTCTGAAATCTCTCATGGCATAATGGTTTTTGATAAAAAATCTGAACACTTTTACACCTAGTTCACATTACACGATTTTCATGAGTTGAAGGGATTATGTGATTTAGGGATTAGTTAGACTTTGAATTAAGATATTGAGAAATCAGGCCGGGGTACTTTGTCCATCCTTGTCCATGGGAAAATAATGAAAGATATGGATTTCTAAAAATCCTATCTAATTTAAAAAGAAAAAGGAAAAGGAAGGATGAAATTGGGAATGTGGAAAAACAGTGGAAAATTCCGATTAGGGCTACCTACTACCAACCGGGGGATGGTCTACCCGTAACCAAAGCCGGAAATGGGACGTAGTGTGAAAGTCGTCGGAAGGACGGTAAGGCAAATTCCTGTCATTGGCTTGATGTGGCTCTATGTACGTTGAGTTCTATAGTCTAGTTGATCTATGAAGAAGATAATCCTAGAAACTCGTGGAATGAATTTTCACTACCCACACTAGGATGAATTTGTTCAATTCCCTCTATTTATCAACCAATCAGTGGGAATCTCATATGAATGCCTATTATGTCTTGAGGATTTACGGTTCCAACCTTTGACGCCTAATCTTTCTGAATCTTACACTTATGAACCTTGGAATGAATAGAAAGATGGTTTCTGAAAGAGAGTTGAATCTGAAGAATGAGATTAGCTTCACGCATGTTTTGCTCGGGACTAGCAAAATGCTGGTTGGGGGGTGTGTTGAGCTCTTAATTGTGCATATTCTAACCCCAATTAATCACTCATTGGGCAAGGTTTGTATGGTTTGTAAGCTAATTCAATGCATGTTTTGTGACTACAGGATTGAGGGTGGACTCTACTCAATTGAAGACATAAAGAGCTCACTTGGGATCATTCTGATGAAGAATGTTTGAGGACCAAAGAAGAAAAGAAGGAAAGAACCAAAGCAGAGAAGAAAGCAGATGAAAGAAAAGAAGAAAATAAGAAGAAAATGAAGCTGACCGGTCGTGACCGGTCGGCCAAGGAAGCCAGACCGGTCAGTGACCGGTCAGCCATGTATGATGGGCATTACTGAAGGGGACCGACCGGTCATGACCGGTCGGTCATTGGTGCTGGAAAAATGCTGAAGGCGTCCGACCGGTCAGGACCGGTCGGACATGTTTGCTGGATCAAGGAGGAATAGGCCCGACCGGTCATGACCGGTCAGAGATGCTTGCTGGAGTGTTTTCACTTGAGGCCGACCGGTCTTGACCGGTCGGCCATGCGTACTGAGTTAGAACTTTCTAATTTCTTCCCGAAATTCTCTGCGCTGCATAAGTGTTACGCAAATTTCCGATTCTTCCGACGTTATGGAGCCTCCAGACTATAAGAGGACACCTAGGGATCGTTCCTAGGGCATCTTAGAAGGGCTCAAGCGAGGTTGGAGGCTGTGGAAGTGAAGATTGGAGTTTCACAACACCTTTTGGTTTGCTTTGCTATTTTCACGCTTTTTGTAGTTGTTTCATGTTTCCTTGGATCATGAGCAGCTAAACCTCTTAGCTAGGGCTAAGAGGTGAAGCTTGTAGTGAATCCAAGATGTTTTAATTTGTAGTTAAGTGGTTTTAGTTTGGAATTCATGATTATGAACTAAGGTTTGAAGTTTATACAAGTTTTTAAGTAATTTTTCTTAGTCTTGTGATGACTTATGGATGTTTGGATGAATTACTTGACTTCTTAATTTGTTTGCAACGGTATAGACCTGTATGATCCGAGGAATCGGAGTGCGCTCTAGTACTAAGCTCTTCATAAAGGGACTTCAGGCCAAAGTTCTATTTTAGTTGATTTTCTGGAATATGTAAGGACTGTGCTGGTGATTTGAATCTAGTTCAAACCCTAATCTAACCTTGTCTTGTGAGAGGACTTGGGGATGGTTATGATTGAGAACTGGACCTATAGGAAAGGGGAATGACCTATGCAATTGAGCATGCTCAGCTCAGCTTAGACTGAGTGAATCTTAGGCATAGAACTTACATATTACAGACTGTTGGTTTAACAGTTCTATCATCCGACTGGACGGACAGGAATGTCAGTTCTAGTTGAGAGAATAAGAAACCACAGCGGATTGAACATCAAGGATTGCTACAAGTGGATCCTTGAAACCCTAGTACTCTCTTATAATTAATTACTCTCGATTTAATTCAGCTTTTGTTACTCACATCAACTTTATACAACAATCTGATTAGTAGACTTCAATAGACACTTGTGGATGAAATTGTGAGATCCTACATAGTCCCTGTGGATCGACCTCGGTCTTACCGAGATTATTACTACATCGCAGCCCTACACTTGGGGAAGCGAACAAGTTTTTGGCGCCGTTGCCGGGGATTTTTTGACGGTTTTCACAAATTTCTGAAATTAGTATCTATTTAGGATTTTTTTTTAAATTTTTAGACTAACTTAGTTTATTTATTTGATTTTTCTTTTCAGAGATTTTTAGGAAGCCGAAGAAGAGTCAAGGATTTCAAGTGCAATTCAGGTGCTATCCTTCTAAAACCTCACTCTTCTCCTTCTCCTAGTCATTCTTATTTTTTTCATCTCTTATAGAGTGGGTGGAGACTCCTTTTGGATCTCTGAAAGGTCGGCCTTTTTTGCCACCTGGATTCCTATTGGTCGGCTCTGCCGTCTTGGATCACCTTGTGCTCAGGGATTTCTTTTCTCATCTCTACTCCTCTTTCTCCTTTTTCTGCACTTTTTCTCAAAAGATTCAAAGAGTGGGTGGGGTGTTCTCTGAACCCCTATTGACCAGGAGAAATCGGTCTCTATTTTTGTTTCTGGCCTAGCCATTGCAAGACACCTTGTGCTTCGGTCTTAGAGAAGAGTAAAGAAAAAGAAGGAAGAATTCTTTTTCCTTTTTGTTTCTTATTTTTTGGTTTTGCATGCCACATTGGGCTCGGGATTCCAATAACCGACTCATAAGTGAAGGGGGGATAGTAGAAGGCATTGATAGAGAGCCACGTGTTAGGAGACATCTAGATTCTCCAATTTTATCTGAAAGTATGGCTGCAAATCAACCTAACCCAGTTCAAAATCAAACTGAAACAGGGGAGAATGTGGTTGAGAATGTTCCCCGACCTAGGACTTTACGTGATTTCTTACAACCTGCAAGAACGAGCACTCCCTCATGCATAGTATTTCCACCAAATGCAGGGAATGTGGATTTGAAACCGGGAGTGATCAATCTTCTCCCTAAATTCCATGGTTTAGACAGTGAAAGTGCCTATCAACACCTTAGGGAGTTTGATGAGGTAATCACCACCATGCACTTTGCAAATGTGACTGAAGATGTAGTAAGACTTAAATTCTTCCCTTTCACTCTTAAGGATAAAGCCAAGGGTTGGCTTTATGCATTGAGGCCAAGATCAATTGGGTCATGGAATGATATACACAGAGAATTTATAAAAAAATTCTTCCCTACTCACAAAACGAACATGCTTAAGCGCCTTATCATGAACTTTGCCCAAAAGGAGGATGAAACCTTTTCCCAATGTTGGGAGAGATTCAAGGACCTATTAGACGCATGCCCACATCATGGCTATGAAAATTGACGGATTATAAGTTTTTTCTATGAAGGACTAATTCCATCCATGCGCCAATTTATAGAGATGATGTGTAATGGGGAGTTCATGAATAAGGAAGCTGATGAAGCATGGGATTATCTGGAAGAATTGGCTGAAAGTGCACAATCTTGGGACACATCTAAACCAACAAATTCCAGGATTGGCCAACAAAAGGAAAAGGGAGGAATGTATGTCTTATCAGAAGAAGATAGCATAAGTGCACGGTTGGCTAGCCTTACAAGAAAGGTCGAAGCCATGGAATTAAGGAAAGGAGAAACAATCAACTCCACTAAGGTTGAAACTGTTTGTGGAATTTGTGCTGGAAATTAACATGCTACACCAGATTGTCCCACAATTTCAGCAGTCTAAGGCATCTTACAAGAACAAACAAATGCCATAAACAGTTATCAACAGCAATATGGTGCTCCAAACTCAAACACGTATAATCCTAATTGGAAGAACCATCCCAACTTCAGTTGGAAGAATGGGCCCAATGCAAATGCAAACAACACTCCAAAAGTATCACTAGAAGAGATGTTGGGTGCATTCGTATCGGTCCAGAATGAGTATAACAAGACAAATTCTCTAAAAATAGATGGGTTCATGCAAGAGCAATTGAAATTCAATCAAAACTCAAACCAAGCCATCAATGAATTGAAAACATCCTTGGCTAGAGTTGAAGCTCACCTTAGTGTTAGAGAGAAGGGCACACTCCCTGCCCAACCTCTTCCTAACCCAAGGACCCAATATGAGATACAAGATGCAAGCTCATCCTCCCACCATATGGAACATGTCCAAGCTATCACCACTTTGAGAAGTGGGAAAGAAATTGATAAATCTAATCTGGTGAAGGCCCCAAAGCCTAAGGATCCGAAAATTTCCAAAGAGGATGATAGCCCAAACAATATTCCACAAGAGAAAGAACCGGAAAGACAATACAAGTCGGTTGCCCCATTTCCACAAAGGTTGATTTCACCTAAACCTTTAGATAAAAATCTGGAGATTCTGGAAGTTTTCAAGCAGGTGAAGATCAACATCCCGCTGTTGGATGCAATAAAACAAATACCATCTTATGCTAAATTTTTAAAGGAATTGTGTACAATCAAAAGGAAACATAACGTTCACAATAAAGTGCTTTTGGCTGAGAATTTGAGCGTCATCATCAAACAAGAGGTGCCCCAAAAATACAACGATCCAGGTAGTCCAACCATCTCATGCATCATAGGAGACTACCAGATTAAACAAGCCCTACTCGACTTGGGGGCAAGTGTGAATCTCATTCCATACTCGGTCTACGAACAACTTGGGTTAGGTGAATTGAAACCCACCAAAACCACACTCCAACTTGCTGATAGATCCATCCGGATACCGAGAGGAATGGTAGAGGATGTTCTAGTCCAAGTTGATAAATTCTACTACCCAGTAGATTTTATTGTCTTGGATACACATCCCGTGATAGGCACCGGTACTCAAATTCCCGTCATACTTGGACGACCGTTTCTAGCTACTTCAAACGCCATTATCAATTGTAGAAACGGACTTGTACAAATGTCCTTTGGAAATATGACCCTTGAGCTTAACATATTTGAGTTATCCAAACAACCGCGGGAAGTTGATGATGATGTCCACGAATTAAACATGATCAAATCATTCGTGGAGGATACAGTCCCCTTATCACTATTTTCCAACCCTTTGGAGGCATGTATGGCCCACTCTCATGAGACAACTGATTACACAATACAAGAGAGGGATGCCATTCTAGATGTGATGCTGGTGCTTGAGAATAAAAGATGAAGGGCCCCAATTGAACCTTTGCCTGTAAATGAGAACAAGGCCCTCCCATCCAACATCAAGGCACCAAAACTCGACCTAAAACCATTGCCAAGTGAGCTAAAGTATGTTTATTTAGGTCGAGATGAGACATATCCAGTGGTGATTTCTTCCAACTTGGATGAGGAACAAGAGAGTAGGCTAATAGCCACTCTATTAGAGCACAAGAGTGCCATTGGATGGTCAATTGCGGATCTCAAAGGCATAGACCCTCTGATTTGTACTCACCGCATACACCTTGAGGAAAATGCTAAATCATCCCGGCAACCACAAAGACGACTAAATCCAAACATGAAGGATGTGGTTAAGGCCGAAGTGGTGAAACTACTAGATGTAGGTATCATTTACCCAATATCTGATAGCCAATGGGTGAGCCCAACTCAAGTGGTGCCTAAGAAATCCGGAATAACCATCGTAGCCAATGCCAATAATGAACTCGCACCAACTAGAGTCACTACCAGTTGGAGAATGTGCATTGACTACAGGAAGCTAAACACTGTCACGAGGAAAGACCACTTTCCCCTACCGTTTGTTGATCAGATTTTAGAACGGTTGGCGGGTCATTCCCACTTTTGCTTCCTTGATGGCTATTCAGGGTACAACCAAATAGAAATTGCCCGTGAAGACCAAGAAAAGACTACATTCACATGTCCATTCGGCACTTTCGCCTATCGACGGATGCCGTTTGGATTATGTAATGCCCCTGCCACCTTTCAGCGTTGTATGATGAGCATCTTTTCTAACATGGTGGGGACCATTCTCGAAGTCTTCATGGATGATTTTTCCGTATTCGGTTGTAACTTTGATGAGTGCCTTGAGCACTTGAAATCTGTGCTAAAAAGATGTGAAGAGAAGAACCTTGTGCTCAATTGGGAAAAGTGTCACTTCATGGTTCAAAAGGGAATTGTACTTGGTCACATCGTTTCACAAAATGGAATTGAGGTGGACAAGGCGAAAATTGATCTTATCTCTAACCTCCCACCACCCAAAAGCATACAAGATATACGCTCCTTTTTAGGACACGCAGGATTTTACAGAAGGTTCATAAAGGATTTCAGTTCACTCTCTCGCCCTTTATGTAACCTACTTCAAAAGGAAAATTCATTCGAGTGGAATGAAGAATGTCAAAAGGCCTTTAACACCCTTAAAGGTATGTTGACATGTGCCCCAATAATGCAACCACCTGATTGGAGCCTTCCTTTTGAGATTATGTGCGATGCTAGCGACTATGCTATTGGGGCCGTGTTAGGCCAAAGAAAAGATAAAAAGCCATGTGTCATCCACTATGCAAGTAGAACCCTAAACTCAGCCCAGGCAAACTACACAACCACTGAAAAGGAACTTTTAGCTGTAGTTTTTGCTTTGGAGAAGTTTAGATCCTACTTGATTGGATCCAAGATCATTATATTCACTGACCATGCCGCGCTTAAGTATCTGCTTTCTAAGAAGGATGCTAAACCACGGTTATTAAGATGGATCCTCCTACTCCAAGAATTCGACTTAGAAATACGTGATAAGAAAGGAGTAGAGAATGTAGTAGCTGACCACCTCTCTCGGCTTGTCCTCACTGATTCCCCTGAAACAACTGCAATCAATGACATGTTCCCTGATGAACAACTTTTTGCTGTTTCCCAATTGCCATGGTATGCGGACATTGCTAATTATCTTGCTACAGGTACAATTCCTACATATTGGAAAAAGCAAGATAAAGATAGATTCTTCTCGGAGGTACGAAAATTTCTATGGGACGACCCATACTTATTCAAGTATTGTCCCGATCAAATCATAAGGAGATGTGTCCCAGATGATGAGCAACAAAGTATCATCTCCTTCTGTCATTCTCAAGCATGTGGTGGCCACTTTTCGGCTAAAAAGACCACAGCGAAAATTCTGCAATGTGGGTTTTTTGGCCCACCATGTTCAAAGACACACATGAGTTTTGCAAAGCATGTGAACCTTGTCAGAAACTAGGAGGAATCTCCCGTAGAAATATGATGCCACTCAATCCCATCTTAATTATCGAAATTTTTTATTGTTGGGGCATCGATTTCATGGGCCCATTCCCATCTTCTTTTGGAAATTTATACATCTTACTTGCTGTTGATTATGTTTCCAAATGGGTCGAGGCCATTCCTTGCCGGAATAATGACCATAAAACGGTCATTCGATTTTTAAAAGAAAATATTCTTTCCCGGTTTGGAACGCCTCGAGTCATCATAAGTGATGGAGGGTCTCACTTTTGCAATCGCCCTTTTTCAGCCCTAATGAAGAAATATGGCGTTACACACAAAGTGAGCACCCCCTATCACCCACAAACTAGTGGACAAGCTGAGATATCCAATAGGGAGATTAAACACATTTTAGAGAAAACGGTGAATCCCGATCGCAAGGATTGGTCACTTCGACTTACCGATGCGCTTTGGGCTTACCGTACTGCCTTTAAAACCCCTATTGGAATGTCTCCCTATAGACTTGTCTATGGGAAGGCTTGTCACTTGCCTGTGGAGTTGGAACATAAGGCGTATTGGGCTATTAAGACAATGAATTTCAATTCTGACAAGGCAAGCTCGCTACGCAAACTTCAATTAAATGAACTTGCAGAAATCCGGAATGAAGCTTATGAGAATGCGAGAATTTACAAGGACAAGACGAAGATATTCCATGATAAGAATATTCTTCGCAAGACATTCACGATCAATCAAAAAGTCCTCATGTATAATTCTCGCTTACATCTATTTCCGAAAAAATTGAGATCTCGATGGACCGGTCCCTACATTGTGCAAACTGTCTATCCGTATGGGACTGTCGAGCTATTGAATCCAAGGAACGGCAATATTTTTAAGGCAAATGGGCAGCGATTAAAGCCGTTCTTTGAAAATTTTCCTTCAGAAGGTATGTCCATACCCCTGAATGATCCTGTGTATCAGGATGATTGATCTCCTAGTCTGATGGAGGTATAGAGTAGTTAGGATTAGGATTTTGCTGCTTTTGTTTTCGTTTTCATAGGTTTGTTAGAAGGAGGATGATTTCCAATGTTCACTCTCTCAGGTAATATCATTCCTCACTCCCTTTTATTTTCAAATTGCTCTCATGTTTTGCTCATTGCGCATCTTTTACATTGAGGACAATGCAAGATTTGGTTGGGGGGTGTAGGACCGCTTGGATGAATCCAGCATTTTGCAACATCTCAAGCAATTATGTGAAAATTTTTTGATTTTTTTAAAAAATTCGAAACTCTTTTGGAAAACATTAGTTCTATGCATTCGAGTTGATATGAGCATAAGAGGAGGAGATATGAAGTGTATAAGGCTGGATGTCTGGAATTTCTCATTGCATAATGGTTTTATATGTGAACTCCCCTATTTTTGTGATTGATAGAAAATCTGAACACTTTTACACCTAGTTCACATTACACGATTTTCATGAGTTGAAGGGATTATGTGATTTATGGATTAGCTAGACTTTGAATTAAGGTATTGAGCAATCAGGCCGGGGTACTTTGTCCATCCTTGTCCATGGGAAAATAATGAAAGATATGGATTTTTAAAAATCCTATCTAATTTAAAAAGAAAAAGGAAAAGGAAGGATGAAATTGGGAATGTGGAAAAACGGTGGAAAATTCCGATTAGGGCTACCTACTACCAACCGGGGGATGGTCTACCCGTAACCAAAGCCGGAAATGGGACGTAGTGTGAAAGTCGTCGGAAGGACGGTAAGGCAAATTCCTGTCATTGGCTTGATGTGGCTCTATGTACCTTGAGTTCAATAGTCTAGTTGATCTATGAAGAAGATAATCCCAGAAACTCGTGGAATGAATTTTCACTACCCACACTAGGATGAATTTGTTCAAGTCCCTCTATTTGTCAACCAATCAGTGGGAATCTCATATGAATGCCTATTATGCCTTGAGGATTTACGGTTCCAACCTTTGACACCTAATCTTTCTGAATCTTACACTTATGAACCTTGGAATGTATAGAAGGATGGTTTCTGAAAGAGAGTTGAGTTTTTGAAGAATGAGATTAGCTTCACGCATGTTTTGCTCGGGACTAGCAAAATGCTGGTTGGGGGGTGTGTTGAGCTCTTAATTGTGCATATTCTAACCCCAATTCATCACTCATTGTGCAAGGTTTGTATGGTTTGTAAGCTAATTCAATGCATGTTTTGTGACTACAGGATTGAGGGTGAACTCTACTCAATTGAAGACATAAAGTGCTCACTTAGGATCATTCTGATGAAGAATGTTTGAGGACCAAAGAAGAAAAGAAAGAAAGAACCAAAGTAGAGAAGAAAGCAGATGAAAGAAAAGAAGAAAATAAGAAGAAAATGAAGCTGACCGGTCGTGACCGGTCGGCCAAGGAAGCCAGACCGGTCAGTGACCGGTCAGCCATGTATGTTGGGCATTACTGAAGGGGACCGACCGGTCATGACCGATCGGTCATTGGTGCTGGAAAAGTGCTGAAGGCGTCCGACCGGTCTTGACCGGTCGGACATGCTTGCTGGACCAAGGAGGAATAGGCCCGACCGGTCATGACCGGTCGGAGATGCTTGCTGGAGTGTTTTCACTTGAGGCCGACCGGTCTTGACTGGTCGGCCATGCGTACTGAGTTAGAACTTTCTAATTTCTTCTCGAAATTCTCTGCGCTGCGTAAGTGTTACGCAAATTTCCGATTCTTCCGACGTTGTGGAGCCTCCAGACTATAAGAGGACACCTAGGGATCGTTCCTAAGGCATCCTAGAAGGGCTCAAGCGAGGTTGGAGGTTGTGGAAGTGAAGATTGGAGTTTCACAACTCCTTTTCGTTTGCTTTGCTGTTTTCATGCTTTTTGTAGTTGTTTCATGTTTCCTTGGATCATGAGCAGCTAAACCTCTTAGCTAGGGCTAAGAGGTGAAGCTTGTAGTGAATCCAAGATGTTTTAATTCGTAGTTAAGTGGTTTTAGTTTGGAATTCATGATTATGAACTAAGGTTTGAAGTTTATACAAGTTTTTAAGTAATTTTTCTTAGTCTTGTGATGACTCATGGATGTTTGGATGAATTACTTAACTTCTTAATTTGTTTGCAACGGTATAGACCTGTATGATCTGAGGAATCGGAGTGCGCTCTAGTACTAAGCTCTTCATAAAGGGACTTCAGGCCAAAGTTCTATTTTAGTTGATTTTCTGGAATATGTAAGGACTGTGCTGGTGATTTGAATCTAGTTCAAACCCTAATCTAACCTTGTCTTGTGAGAGGACTTGGGGATGGTTATGATTGAGAACTGGACCTATAGGAAAGGGGAATGACCTATGCAATTGAGCATGCTCAGCTCAGCCTAGACTGAGTGAATCTTATGCATAGAACTTACATATTACAGACTGTTGGTTTAACAGTTCTATCATCCGACTGGACGGACAGGAATGTCGATTCTAGTTGAGAGAATAAGAAACCACAGCGGATTGAACATCAAGGATTGCTACAAGTGGATCCTTGAAACCCTAGTACTCTCTTATAATTAATTACTCTCGATTTAATTCAGCTTTTGTTACTCACATCAACTTTATACAACAATCTGATTAGTAGACTTCAATAGACACTTGTGGATGAAATTGTGAGATCCTACATAGTCCCTGTGGATCGACCTCGGTCTTACTGAGATTATTTCTACATTGCAGCCCTACACTTGGGGAAGCGAACATCCAGCTCTTTATCTTGTAGAACATTGCTTAATTTACCGTCACTCTTAGAATCAACCGGATTATTAGGCTTTGTGGCCTTCACCGATTTAGATTTTTCAATTGTTTTACCACTTCTAAGAGTGGTGATGGCTTGAACATGTTCCACTTAATTGGTTGAAGAATTGGGATTCGATTCGAATTGTTCTTTAGAGTTAGGCCAAGGTTAAGCCGGAAAGGTCCTTTACTCCCTAACTTGTAAATATGCATCAATTCTTTGAACTGAGGTTTTAAGTTTATTCATGGCCTGCATGTTAGACTAATTTATCTGAGTTTGTCCAATCATGAATGCATTCAATGTATCCTCAAGACTGCTCTTTTGAGGAGGCTCTTGGGAAGCATTGTTTACATTTACCATGGGTCTATTTCTCCCATTAAGATTCAGTTGACATCGCCAATTAGGATTTTACAAGTTAGAATTTAGTGCACCAAAGGGGCGTTGGTAAGTGTTTGTAACATTCGATTAAGTTTGCAAGATATCTTGAAACGCAGGGATTGTTGGACAATCCTTTATTAAGTGAACATCACTCTCACAAATACCACATACACTCTCACTGGCCTCACTGGTGGAAATCATGTGAACACTCCTCAATTTTATAGCCTCAACCTTCTTTATGAGACCCGCCACCTTTGTATTTAAATCATCTTCCCCATTTAATGCATATACTCCTTTCTTTCCAGGGGATGACTTAGGATTACTAGTCGGAGTGGAGATGTCCCAAGATTGGGCATTCTCGGCTAGCATATCAAAGTAATCCCAAGCATCATCCGACGCTTTGTTAAAAAATTCACCATTAGACATCATTTGGACAAATTGGCACATGTTTGAACTCAATCCGTGATGGAAAAAGTCAATCAAGTGCCACTTTTCATAATCATGATTTGGGCACTCTAATAAAATATCTTTGAACCTTTCCCAACATTGAAAAAATATCTCATCTACTTTTTGGGAGAAGTTCATAATGGTCCACCTTAGTGCATTGGTTTTATGAATCGGTAAGTACTTTTTAAGGAACTCTCGGGTCATCTCAGCCCATCTCCCGATGCTTCTAATTTTAAGTGATTGAAGTCATGATTTGGCTTTGTCCTTCAGAGAGAAAAGGAACGATTTCAGTTTGATTATATCTTGGGAGATATCATTAAATTGAAAGGTGTTGGCTATCTCCTCAAATTCACTTAGGTGCGCATATGGTCTTTCAGAGTCGAGTCCATGGAATCTTGGAAGTAACTTTATAATTCCTGGTTTAAGATCCACGTTTTCTGCATTAAGTGGAAAGACAATGCAAGAAGACGTGGTTATTCTCTTAGGTTGTAAATTATCTCGTAATGTTTTAACCGGAGGGAGATAACATTCCTCATTCTCATTATGTTCCGTCCTATTTGGTGGTACATCATGCTCGACATTTTCAACATTATGTGGTTCATTCTCAGCCATGATTTTAGACGGTTCAGAATTTCCTCGACATTTTCTAACTTATCTGTGATTAACTAGACCTCTAATTAAACCTTCAACACTAAGAAGTCGCGATGTATGATCACGCTCCCAATGGGGCATAAACTACACAAAAAGATAAAACTAAATCTAAAATCTAAATATTTGAAAATAAAATTAAAAACTAAGAAATAAAGTAGCCTAGGTTAGAACGATGTTACCAGATTGAAGAACTAGGTTAGTGAAGAAAATCCTATAAAAGAAACAAAATTTGTTAGCAGAAAAATGTCGAGAAAAACCTACTCAGGCAGTAAATCCTAACCTATCTAACCTAACTATACCCTAATTATAAAATTCAGAACCATTAACCTAATCTTCGGCAACGGCACCAAAAACTTGTTCACTCGCCTCAAGTGCAAGGTTGCGAGTAGTAATAATTCTCGGTAAGACCGAGATCAATCCTCAGGGATTGTCGTAACAATTCTAAACTACATAATTACGATGAATTAAATTCAGATTTGTATTGATGGATGAAATTTAAGAACATGAAACTAGTTATTTTAGAACTAAATCAGGGAAATAAAATACTAGATGTCAAGGATCCACTTATAATTATTCATAGTGCCAATTCAAACCATTCGAGCCAATAATTGAATTGGAATTGGAGTTCTATCCCTATCTAATTAGAATATGGAGCAATCAAATCATCATAACATATCTAACATAGATGGATCATCCATTAATATGGTTTTCTAATAATCAACTAAGGCATTGGGCGTATCCAATCATACAGCCCAATTCTTCACAAAACAATTGAGATCACATTTATGATTCTTCCTTAAGTCTTGTCACTAGACTTGATTTCGAAGCATGAATTGAACTTCTACTAAATCAATATCAATACATAAACATATATCTCAGATCAATCCCAAAGATAAGAACTTCTTCTAATTTAGTTCTAGATAACCACTTAGGAAACTTGGTTTGCAAGATCTCTTAGTATCCAACATATTATGATGGATCTAAGATCCCTACAACCTAAAATCCTATCAATTAACACTCCATTAAGCAATCTCAGTAATAAAAACATCACATGTAAGAGAAATCACAAGAGATGGGAGATTAACTAAAACTGCTAACTTTATTTTAAATTGCTTGAACTAGAAGTATTCTTCATTAAACCCAAAAGTACTTGAACTAATTCGAATTAAGCATTGCAAACAACTATAAGCTTCACCTCTTAGCCCTAGCTAAGAGGTTTAGCCAATCATTAACAGATTAAACTAAAACTCAAAAGAAAATTACTATAAAAGCATTTAAAAATCATAAAAACCCCATTAGAGGAGTTGCGAACACTCCACGACGCTCCTCTCCACCTCCCACGAACTTTCCAGCCTTCTATGATGAGTTTAGATCCATCCCTAGGTGTCCTTTTATATCTTTGAAGCTCCACCACCTCAGAAAGTTCCAGAATCAAGCAAAAGGTTACGCAGTTGCACAGGAAAAATTGGAGGCAAATTAGGAATTTATGTTTTTTGGATGTAGCCGATTGGTCTGGCGACCGGTCGTCGACCTGTTTTTTCTATTCAGCGAGTTTTTGTCAAAAGGCTGGAAATTCGACATGTCCTGACCCAAGGCCGACCGGTCAGACATGAAACATGAAATTACGTCGGTAGTCTAACACGACACCTTCGTATGTGCGGAAGCTTAAAGAGCAACTAGAATTATAGCTAAGTCCTATAAGGGGGGTGATTATGACCTTTTGAAATTCTTTTCGCCTACTTACATAATTTAACACATTAAACTAAGTAAGCAAGAACACTTTGGCTTCCAAGCCTAAGTGGGTCCAACCACAAGACTAGCATATGGTTTAAGCAATAAACAACCTAGTTTAAGCATGCATAAATAATCAAATGATTTAACTAATCAATCTTCTAACATATGCAACCTATGTAGACTTATGAGAATGGATCAATGAGCTCAAGTCTACACAACTAGTGAAAGTACATCTTATGTGTTAATGTGCCTATCTAGTGCCTAGCATATATTCCTATCAAGCATTCATAATTAAACAATTAAATATACAACGCTAAGATATCAATGTGCTCAATCAATCACAAACACAAGCATATATAATGGTTCGACTTTGGGTCTACTCCACTCCCAGTTCAAGTACTCAACTCCTTTGAGCACACTAGCATTCACTATTGGAGGTTTTAAATGAGGTTCACCTCTTAACCTTTACACGGAGGTTTTACCGGTTCACCTCTCAACCATAATCGGAGTTTTAGACAAAGGGTTGACTCTCAACCCGAACGGAGTTTTAGACATACGGTAACTCTCAACCCGACACATGTTCACTCCCGTGTCAGAGGCTCCCTGTTCGCTTCCCCAAGTGTATGGTTGCAATGTAGTAATAATCTCGGTAAGACCGAGGTCGATCCACAGGGACTTATGTAGGAATTCACAAACACATCCAATAGTTTCTACTGAGAAGCTAATAACCAGATTTGTAGTAGATTGATGTACGTAGCAATGCTGAACTAAACTGAAGTAATCCATTAATAAAAGGCACTAGGGGTTTAAGGATTCACTTGTAGCAATCCTCGATGCTCAATCAGTTATGGTTTTTTACTTTCTCAACTAGAATCGAAATTAAGATCTATCTAGTCGGATGGTAAAGCTGTTGAAACCAACAATCTGCCATATGTAAGATCAATGTACATGATTCACTCAATGCAAGCTAGGACGAGCATACTCAATTGCATAGGTCAGTCCCAATTCCAATAGACTAAGTTCATAATCATGACCATCATTAAGTCCTGTCACAAGGCAAAGCTAGATCATGATTTGTACTTGATTCAAATCACATACACAGTCCCACATACAACAGAATTTCAGAAAAAGTAGAACTTTGGTAGGAAGTTTCCACGTGAAGATTATAGTACTAGAGCGTACTCCAATTCCTCGGATCATACAGGTCTAGACTAACACACAACAATTAAGAACTCAAGTAATTCTTCTAAACATCCATGAGTCATCATAAGACTAAGAAAAGCTACTTAGAACTTGAATTAAACTTCAAACAATTGTTCATAAACATGAAATCCAATCTTAAAACCAACTTTAAACGAATTGAAACATCTTAGATTCACTACAAGCTTCACCTCTTAGCCCTAGCTAAGAGGTTTAGTCGTTTATAATCCAAGGAAACATGAAACAACTAAGAAAAATATAAAAATAGCAACAAACTAGGAGGAATTGTGGAACTCCGAAATCCACTTCCGCCACCTCCCACCTTGCTCAAACCCTTCTAAGATACCCTAGGAACGATCCCAAGGTGTCCTTTTATAGTGGGGAGGCTCCGCACCATCAGAATCTTCCAGAAATTGCGTAAGCTTTCGCAGTGCGCAGAGAAAATCAGAGCTTGTAGAACACACTTTATTACGCAGACGACCGGTTGCACGACCGGTCTGAGCTACTGGATGACCGGTCTCAAAAACGTAAAAAGTGTCCAGAGAGTTTTGGGATTTTTCAACCCAGAAAATTAATTCAAGGACCGGTCGCACGACCGGTCGCAGCAGGGGACGACCGGTCGCACGACCAGTCGTAGACAGTCCAGAGAGCTATGGCCGCAGGGCCCCTCTGTTGAGTGATCGGACTGGTCGGACGACCGGTCCTGGGCCTTTGACGACCGGTCTTAGGTGTCTTTTCTTCCTTCTTTTCGTCTCTTCTTTGCTTCTTTCTTCCACCCTTTCACACTTGGTCCTTTGATCTTCTTTGCTTCTAAATGGCATCTTTAAGTCTTCAATTGATGCTTCCTCTCTCTCATCCCTACAATCACAAATCCATGCATTAGATTAGTCTATAACTCATAAAAACCTTGCATAATGAGTGATGAATTGGGGTTAGAATATGCACAATTAAGAGCTCAACACCCCCCAACCAGCAATTTACTAGTCCCGAGCAAAACATGCATGAAACCAATTCCATTCTCCAAAACCCAACTCACCTTTAGAAACCCTTCTTCTATACATTCCAAGACACACAAGTATAAGATTCAGAGAAATTAGGTGATAGAGGTTGAAATCATAAACTCTTAAGACATAATAAGTGTCCATATGAAATTCCCGCTGAACTGTTGATAAATAGAAGAACTCGAACAAATTCAACCTAGTGTGCATAGTGAAAATTCATCTCATGAGTTTCTGGGATTATCTTCTTCATAAATCAACTAAACTATAGATCTCAAGGTGTATCGAGCATAACAAGCCAATGACAGGAATTTGCCTTACTGTCCTTCCGACGGCTTTCACACTACGTCCCATTTTCGGCTTTAGTTACGGGTAGACCATCCCTCGGTTGGTAATAGATAGCCCTAATCGGAATTTTCCACCATTTTTCCATCATTCCCAATTTCATCCTTCCTTTTCCTTTTTCTTTTAAATTAGATAGGATTTTTAGAAATCCATATCTTTTGTTATTTTCCCATGAACAAGGATGGACAAAGTACCCCGGCTTGGTTTCTCAACACCTTAAATCAAAATCTAGCTAATCCACAAATCACATAATCCCTTCAACCCTTGAAAATCGTGTAATGTGAACTAGGCGTAAGAGTATTCAAATTTTATATCAATCACATAAATAGGGGAATTCACATATAAAACCATTATGTTAAGAGGAGTTCAAGACTTACAATCTCATACACTTCATATCTCTTCTTCTTATACTCATATTATCTCGAATGCATAGAACTAGGTTTTCCAAAAAAAAATTGAATCTTAGAGAAATCGAAAAATTTCTACATAATTGCTCGAAATGTTACAAAACGCTGGATTCATCCAAGTGATTCTACACCCCCCAACCAAATCTTGCATTGTCCTCAATGTAAAAGATGTGTAATGAAAACAACATGAGAGGAATTTGAAAATAAAAGGGAGTGAGGAATGATTGTACCTGAGAGAGAGAAAAGTGGAATTCTTCCTCCTTCTAACAACCTATGAAAAATAACAAAAGCAACCAACTCCTAATCCTAACTACTCTATACCTCCATCAGACTAGGAGATCAATCATCCTGATGCACAGGATCAATCAGAGGTATGGACATACCTTCTGAAGGAAACTTCTCAAAGAACGGCTTTAATCGCTGACCATTCGCCTTAAATATGTTGCCGTTCCTTGGATTTATTAACTCGACGGTCCCATATGGGTAGACAGTTTGCACAATGTAGGGACCAGTCCATCGAGATCGCAATTTACCCGAAAATAAATATAGGCGAGAATTGTACAGAAGGACTTTTTGATTGATCGTGAATGTCTTACGAAGAATGTTCTTATCATGGAACACCTTTGTCTTGTCCTTGTAGATTCTCGCATTCTCATATGCCTTGTTTTGGAGTTCCGCAAGTTCATTCAATTGTAGTTTGCGGAATGAGCTCACCTTGTCAGAATCAAAATTCATCTTTTTAATTGCCCAATATGCTCTATGTTCCAACTCCACAAGCAAGTGACAAGCCTTCCCATAGACAAGTCTATAGGGGTCTTAAAAGCAGTACGGTAAGCTCAAAGCGCATCGATAAGTCTAAGTTCACCGTTTTCTCTAAAATGTTTTTAATCTCCCTATTGGATATCTCAGCTTGTCCACTGGTTTGTGGGTGATAGGGAGTGCTCACTTTGTGTGTTACGCCATATTTCTTCATTAAGGTTTCAAATGGGCGATTACAAAAGTGAGACCCTCCATCACTTATAATGACTCGAGGTGTTCCAAACCAGGAAAGAATATTCTCTTTTAAGAAGCAAATGACCGTTTTATGTTCATTATTTCAGCAAGGGATGGCCTCAACCCATTTGGATACATAGTCAACGGCAAGCAAGATGTATGCGTTTCCAAAAGAAGATGGGAATGGACCCATGAAATCGATGCCCCAACAATAAAAAAATTTCGATTATTAAGATGGGATTGAGTGGCATCATATTTCTACTTGAGATTCCTCCCAATTTCTGACAAGGTGTTCGCTTCCCCAAGTGTAGGGTTGTGATGTAGTAATAAACTCGGTAAGACCGAGGTCGATCCACAGGGACTTGTGTAGGAATTCACAAACACTTCCAATAATGTCTATTGAGAGCTAATAACTAGATTTTGAATAAGATTGATGTGAGTAATTTTAAACTAATTTGAAGGTAAACAATTATAAAAAGGCACTAGGGGTTCAAGGATCCACTTGTAGCAATCCTTGATGTTCAATCCACTGTGGTTTCTCATTCTCTCAACTAGAATCAATATTAAGATCTATCTAGTCGGATGATAGAGCTGTTAAACCAAACAATCTGTCATATGTAAGTCCAATGCATAAGATTCACTCAATGTAAGCTAAGCTGAGCATGCTCAATTGCATAGGTCAGTCCCAATTCCAAAAGGCTTAGTTCACAATCATGACCATCCTCAAGTCCTGTCACAAGACAAAGCTAGATCATGATTTGAACTTGATTCACATCACATGCACAGTCCATACACATTACAGAAATTCAGAAAAGTAGAACTTTGGTAGGAAGTCCCAACATGAAGATCATAGTACTAGAGCGTACTCCAATTCCTCGGATCATACAGGTCTAGACTAATACAAACCAATTAAGAATTTAAGTAATTCTCCCAAACATCCATGAGTCATCATAAGGCTATGAAAAACTACTTAAAACTTGTATAAACTTCAAACCATTGTTCATAAACATGAATTCCAATCTTAAAACCAACTAAATACGAATTGAAACATCTTAGATTCACTACAAGCTTCACCTCTTAGCCCTAACTAAGAGGTTTAGCTGCTCATGATCCAAGGAAACATGAAACAACTTAAGAAAAGCATAAAACAGTAAAACAAACTAGAAGGAGTTGAGGAACTCCGAAATCCACTTCCGCCACCTCTAAGCTTGCTTAAACCCTCCTAAGATACCCTAGGAACGATCCCTAGGTGTCCTTTTATAATGGGGAGGCTCCACAACTTCAGAAGATTCAAGAATTTGCGTAAAAGTTACGCACTGCATAGAGAAATCAGGCGCCAGAAATAGAAGTTCGCATCTTTCGCATGGCCGATCGGTCGGACGACCGGTCTGAGTAACTGGCCGACCAGTCGCGACCGGTCGGACCTCACTGAGAAACAGTCCAGTGAGCTTGCTGTACGAAAAAGATATCTGGCCGACCGGTCAAGATCGGTCTGACTGGGCTGGCCGACCGATCACGACCGGTTGGACACACTTGTTCCTGCGTCCAGCAGATGCAAAGAGTTGTCCGACCGGTCACGACCGGTCTGACCCCTTTGGCAGACCGGTCGGACGACCGGTCTTGGCCTTATTTTTCTTCAGTTTCTTCTTTCTTTCTTCTTTTCTTTTTTCCTTGCTTCCTTCTTTCTTTGGTCCTCCTTCGATCTTCATCTGAATGATTCTAAATAGGCTCTTTTTATCTTCAATTAAGCAGAGTCCATTCTCATTCCTTCAATCACGAAACATGCATTCAATTAGTCTTTAAGGCATGAAAATCTTGCACAATGAGTGATTAATTGGGGTTAGAATATGCACAATTAAGTGCTCAACACACCCCCCAACCAGCATTTTGCTAGTCCCGAGCAAAACATGCGTGAAACTAATTCCATTCTTCGAAACTCAACTCTGTTTCAGAAACCATCCTTCTATATATCCCAAAACATACAAGTGTAAGATTCAGAATTATTAGGCAACAGAGGTTGAAACCGCAAACCCTCAGAACATGATAAGCATTCATATGAAATTCCTGCTGATTGGTTGATGCATAGAAGAACTTGGACAAATTCAACCTAGTGTGCATAGTGAAACTTCATCTCATGAGTTTCCAGGGTTATCTTCTTCATAAATCAACTAGACTATGGATCTCAAGGTATATAGAGCAACAACAAGCCAATGACGGGAATTTGCCTTACTGTCCTTCCGACGACTTTCACACTACATCCCATTTCCGGCTTTGGTTACGGGTAGACCATCCCCCGGTTGGTAGTAGGTAGCCCTAATCGGATTTTTCCACCATTTTTCCATCATTCCCAATTTCATCCTTCATTTTCCTTTTTCTTTTAAATTAGATAGGATTTTTAGAAATCCATATCTTTCGTTATTTTCCCATGGACAAGGATGGACAACGTACCCCGGCTTGATATCTTAACACCTTGAATCAAAATCTAACTGATCCACAAATCACATAATCCCTTCAACTCGTGAAAATCGTGTAATGTGAACTAGGTGTAAGAGTGTTCAAATTTTCTATCAATCACAGAATTAGGGGAATTCTCATATAAAACCATTATGCCAAGAGAAGATCAAGATTTACAACCTCATACACTTCATATCCCCTCCTCTTACACTCATACCATCTTGAATGTATAGAATCAAAATTTCCAAAAGAGTTTTGAATTTTAAAAAAAGCGAAAAATTTCTACATTATTGCTCGAAACGTTACAAAACACTGGATTCATCCAAGTGATCCTACACCCCCCAACCAAATCTCGCATTGTCCTCAATGTAAAAGATGTGCAATGAACAAAACATGAGAGCAATTTGAACATAAAAGGGAGTGAGGAATGAGAGTACCTGGAAGAGTGGAATTCGTCCTCCTTCTAATAAACCTAAGCAAAAACAAACAAAAGCAGCAAAATCCTAATCCTAACTACTCTACACCTCCATCAGACTAGGAGATCAATCATCCTGGTAGACAGGATCAGTCAGAGGTATGGACATACCTTCTGAAGGAAATTTCTCGAAGAAAGACTTTAATCGCTGCCCATTTGCCTTAAAAATGTTGCGATCGGGGTTCACCGTTTTCTCTAAAATGTGTTTAATCTCCCTATTGGATATCTCAACTTGTCCACTAGTTTGTGGGTGATAGGGAGTGCTCACTTTGTGTGTTACGCCATATTTCTTCATTAAAGTTTCAAAAGGGTGATTACAAAAGTGAGACCCTCCATCACTTATGATGACTCGAGGTGTTCCAAACCGGGAAAGTATATTCTCTTTTAAGTAGCGAATGACCGTTTTATGGTCATTATTCCGGCAAGGGATGGCCTCGACCCATTTGGAACCATAATCAACGGCAAGCAAGATGTATGTGTTTCCAAAAGAAGATGGGAATGGACCCATGAAATCGATGCCCCAACAATAAAAAATTTTGATTATTAAGATGGGATTGAGTGGCATCATATTTTTACGGGAGATTCCTCCCAATTTCTGACAAGGTTCACATGTTTTGCAAAACTCATGTGTGTCTTTGAACATGGTGGGCCAATAAAACCCACATTGCAGAATTTTTGTTGTAGTCTTTTTAGCCGAAAAGTGGCCACCACATGCCTAAGAATGATAGAAGGAGATGATACTTTGTTGTTCATCATCTGGGACACATCTCCTTATGATTTGATCGGGACAATACTTGAATAAGTATGGGTCGTCCCATAGGAATTTCCGCACCTCAGTGAAGAATTTATCCTTATCTTGCTTTTTCCAATGTGTAGGAAGTGTACCTGTAGCAAGATAGTTAGCAATGTCCGCATACCATGGCAATTGGGAAACAGCAAAAAGTTGTTCATCAGGGAACATGTCATTGATCGCAGTCGTTTCAGGGGAATCAGTGAGGACAAGTCGAGAGAGATGGTTAGCTACGACATTTTCTACCCCTTTCTTATCACGTATTTCTATGTCAAATTCTTGGAGTAGAAGGATCCATCTTAACAACCGTGGTTTAGCATCCTTCTTAGAGAGAAGGTACTTAAGCGCGGCCTGGTCAGTGAATATGATGAACTTGGATCCAATCAAGTAGGACCTAAACTTGTCCAAAGCAAAAACTACGGCTAAAAGTTCTTTTTCAGTAGTGGTGTAGTTTGCTTGGGCTGAGTTTAGGGTTCTACTTGCATAGTAGATGACACATGGATTTTTCTCTTTTCTTTGGCCTAGCACGGCCCCAATAGCATAGTCACTAGCATCGCACATAATCTCAAAAGGAAGGCTCCAATCAGGTGGTTGCATTATGGGAGCACATGTTAACATACCTTTAAGGGTGGTAAAGGCCTTTTGACATTCTTCATTCCACTCGAATGAATTTTCCTTTTGAAGTAGGTTATATAAAGGACGAGAGAGTGAACTGAAGTCCTTTATGAACCTTATGTAAAATCCTGCGTGACCTAAAAAGGACCGTACATCTCGTATGCTCTTGGGTGGTGGAAGGTTAGAGATAAGATCAATTTTTGATTTGTCCACCTCGATTCCATTTTGTGAAACGATGTGACCAAGTACAATTCCCTTTCCAACCATGAAGTGACACTTCTCCCAATTCAGCACAAGGTTCTTCTCTTCACATCTTTTCAGCACAGATTTCAAGTGCTCAAGGCACTCATCAAAGCTACAACCAAATACGGAAAAATCATCCATGAAGACTTCGAGAATTGTCCCCACCATGTCAGAAAAGATACTCATCATACAACGCTGAAAGGTGGCAGGGGCATTACATAGTCCAAACGGCATCCGTCTATAGGCAAAAGTGCCGAATGGACATGTGAATGTAGTCTTTTCTTGGTCTTCACGGGCAATCTCTATTTGGTTGTACCCTGAATAGCCATCAAGGAAGTAAAAGTGGGAATGACCCGCCAACCGTTCTAAAATTTGATCAACAAACAGTAGGGGGGAGTGGTCTTTCCTCGTGACAGTGTTTAGCTTCCTATAGTCAATGCACATTCCCCAACTGGTAGTGACTCTAGTTGGCACGAGTTCATTATTGGCATTGGTTACGATGGTTATTCCGGATTTCTTAGGCACCACTTGAGTTGGGCTCACCCATTGACTATCGGATATTGGGTAAATAATACCCACATCTAATAGTTTCACCACTTCGGCCTTAACCACATCCTTCATGTTTGGATTTAGTCGTCTTTGTGGTTGCCAGGATGTCTTCGCATTCTCCTCAAGGTGTATGCGATGAGTACAAATCAGTGGGTCTATGCCTTTGAGATCCGCAATTGACCATCCAATGGCACTCGTGTGCTCTAATAGAGTGGCCATTAGCCTACTCTCTTGTTCCTCATCCAAGTGGGAAGAAATCACCACTGGATATGTCTCATCTCGACCTAAATAAACATATGTCAGCTCACTTGGTAATGGTTTTAGGTCGAGTGTTGGTGCCTTGATGTTGGATGGGAGGGTCTTGTTCTCGTTTACAGGCAAAGGCTCAAATAGGGCCCTCCATCTTTTATTATCAAGCACCAGCATCACATCTAGAATGGCATCCATCTCTTGTATTGTGTCATCATTTATCTCATGAGAATGGGCCACACAAGCCTCCAAAGGGTCGTAAGATAGTGACAAGGGGAATGTATCTTCCATGAATGATTCAATCATGTTTAGTTCGTGGATATCATCATCAACCTCCCGTGGTTGTTTGCATAAATCAAATATGTTAAGCTCAAGGGTCATATTTCCAAAGGACATTTGTACAAATCCGTTTCTACAATTGATAATTACATTTGAAGTAGCTAGAAACGGTCGTCCAAGTATGACGGGAATTTGAGCACCAGTGCCTATCACGGGATGTGTATCCAAGACAATAAAGTCTACCGGGTAGTAGAATTTATCAACTTGGACTAGAACATCTTCAATCATTCCTCTCGGTATACGAATGGATCTATCAGCAAGTTGGAGTGTGGTTTTGGTGGGTTTCAATTCACCTAACCCAAGTTGTTCGTAAACGGAGTAAGGAATGAGGTTCACACTTGCCCCCAAATCGAGTTAAGGCTTGTTTAATCCGGTAATCTCCTATGATGCATGAGATGGTTGGACTACCCAGATCCTTGTATTTTTGGGGCACCTCTTGTTTGATGATGGCGCTCAAATTCTCAGTCAAAAGTACTTTGTTGTGAACATTGTGTTTCCTTTTGACTGTACACAATTCCTTTAGAAATTTGGCATAAGATGGTATTTGTTTTATTACATCCAACAACGGGATGTTGATCTTCACCTGCTTGAATACTTCTAAAATTTTTAGATTTTTATCTAAAGGTTTAGGTGAAATCAACCTTTGTGGAAACGGGGCAACCGGCTTGTATTGCCTTTCCGGTTCTTTCTCTTGTGGAGTGTTTTTGAGCTATCATCCTCTTTGGAAATTTTCGGATCCTTAGGCTTTGGGGCCTTCACCGGATTAGATTTGTCAATTTCTTTCCCACTTCTCAAAGTGGTGATAGCTTGAACATGTTCCGTGTGGTGGGAGGATGAGCTTACATCTTGTATCTCAAACTGGGTTCTTAGGTTAGGAAGAGGTTGGGCAGGAAGTGTGCCCTTCTCTCTAACACTAAGATGAGATTCAACTCTAGCCATTGATGTTTTCAATTCATTGATGGCTTGAGTTGAATTTTGATTGAATTTCAATTGCTCTTGCATGAATGTTAATTTCAGATTTTGTAAGGAGATCCTCCGGCTTTTCTACTTCACTCCAACAGGGATTTCCACCACCAGACCTGAAGCAAGACAGCAAATAAGGGTGGCTGGGGACCAGCCGTTAGCCCTCCGATGCTTAAGTTAGGCCACAGTAAGAAGAGAAGCCAAGCAAAATGGGACCAAGATTGAATGATGTGTGCGTACCTGCTCTTAATGAAGCCACCTCTATATATAGATCTGAGGCAATCCAGTTTATTACGTAAGATGTTGAAATCCCGCTGATGTCGCATACGATACTGAGATCTTTGCTAATTTCATGGGATAAGATCCTATCTTTTGAATCAGATCCAACTCAATGACTTATTTCAACAATCACGCCCTTTGATAGCAATCCCTTGAGATCCGGATCCATTTAGAGAAGATAAGCTCAAAAACCGACCTATACGGGCTGCCAGTAAGCGTGGTGATAGCACTGATGTGTCATGATAAACTGCAGGTCGTAGTTGGAGTCATAGCTTCCGAAAAGGAAGGAGACGCCCGTAGTTGGAGTCATAGCTTCCGAAAAGGAAGGAGACGCCGACGAGTCGGGGACCACCGAACTGGATGTGGCCTTGCTTGGTGTCGCAGAGGGATTGGACAAACTGCTCGACGGGAATCGGGTGCTAGTACTGAAGGCTAAGAGATATTTCCGCAGGAAAGCTGCTCGCATATTAAAATGTGCTCGCGAGTCCAAGTACACACTTAGATGTAACGTCTTTCAACGACTTGTGAGAAGGTCTGCTCGCGAATCTAGTTTTCCGTATTTGACTATCTATGACTCCTGATCAGGTGAGCTCGATAGTCAAATGGACGTTCCACACTTATCCAATATTCGACTCTCGATCAAATGATCTCGAGAGTCGAATGGACGTCCCGCACTTATCCAATATTCGACTCCCGAACTTACGATCTCGAGAGTCGAATGGACGTCCCGCACTTATCCATTCTTAGACTCCCGAGCTTACGATCTCGAGAGTCGAACCCGCACTCCACTTTTACCTGTTCTGCGACTCTTGATCAGATGATCTCGAGGGCCAAATGAGCATTTCCACGTGGAATCTTATCTCCACCATTTTGCCTATAACAGATGCCCCCCAAGTCCTTGCCGCCAAGAATCCTTAAGGAAAGGACTTAGCTTGCTGTCATGCGCGGCTGCCTCTTGCTTTTACTGAGAAGCCGTACATGATTAGGCTGGAATTAATGAGCGCCAGCCTTTCTGCAGTCAGGAAATGAAGAGGCGCTCACCACGTGTCGAAGTATTTAATGGGCGTGCCTGCTCGAGTGCTGTGCCGAACGAGAGATCGCCACGTGCTACCATATACGGCGGAATGATTGCCTATAAATATACGGAGTCCACCATATCTTCTGATTTTCACAGAAGTTTCAGAATCCTCCTTTGCTTTTTCAATCACCTTCCTCCGGAGCTCCTTGGTGTCTTCCTCGATCTCCTTTGGTGCTCTTTCTTTCCTTTTGCACTGTAATATTTCTTCTTTCTTTTTTAAATATCCCATGGCTTCTGAGGAGAGTACCGTTCCTTTAGGAGATGCCACCCCGGAATCCTCTGCTTCTAGTAACGCAAGGGTTCCGGCAGGTCAGTATACAGCGGCCGGATATCCTTCCATTCTATCGGAGAACCGGATGCTGGAGTTACGGGAGAGATTTTCGATCCCTGACTCAGTCGATTTCCGGTTACCCAGAGATGGAGAGACACCAGACTCCCCTCCCCCAGGGTGTGTGGCATTCTATGAGTATCAACTCATTCTGGGGGTTCGCCTTCCCCTCCATCCCTTCATCCGGGATGTACTTCGATATTATAAAATTGCCCCCGGGCAACTTATCGTGAATGGATGGAGGGTGGTCCTAAGCTCATTCGTCCTTTGGGCTCAAGCCGGGAACGGGGAGCTTACAGCTGATGAGTTCCTCCGCATGTTCCGCTTGAAGAAGGCACCCTCCAGCGAAGGCTGGTATTATCTATGTTATTGGCACCAGGATAACTTCGTGCTGGGGAAGCCCTCATCGAATTATCCCGGCTGGAGGAAGCGTTGGTTTTATGCATCTGGAAATTGGGAATTTGCTTCTTCCAGGGGCCCAAGAGGAAACCGTTTTTTCTGTGAAGGTAGGCAGTCCCGCATTGTGCACTTTTTCTTCAATTAAGGTTTTAGGGTTTCTCCATTTGACCCTTGTTTGTGCTCGCAGGTATCCCGGCCTTGAGAAAACCGAACTTGAAAGGGGGGATCAACGAAAAAATCGTAAAAGTGTACAAGGTGCCTATTGGTGATAGGCACGTCGAGACTTGCTTGTCTCCATCACGTCTTGCAGCAGCGGGCTTAATACCCGTAAGAGAAGTCGAGATGACGCAGGTTGGAGAAAAAAGAGGTCTGCTGCCCCGGTTGAAGGGCACGAGCTCCAAGAGACAGAAGAAAACATCTGCTGGTCCATCTCACCCATCCACCGAAAAGGGTAGCGATCAGGCTGCTCCTCTCGCGAGCAAGGCGGGGGCTCCAGCAGGGCCCGCTATTCCTTCACTGGTGGTCGCACCCGGGCCGCCAGTGATTAATATCGCTGACAATTCCCCAGATGGGGTAGGGTCCAGCTGCCCCCCAGCTGAAGAGCCTCGTGAGCACACGGAGCCTCGAGAGATGGCTCCTGCCCGCGAGCTGGTTCCTGCTACCGAGCAGGGACCTGCTCGCGAGATGATGGCTCCTCCTCGCGAGCCGTCTGGGCTGATCGTTGCCCAACCTTCCGGTGGTGGAACATATTCTGTTCCTCGCCACCTCCACCCCATCTGTAAATTCCTACTTGAGAATGTCCCGCCTCAATCCTTCGGCTCTCTTCCTGAGCCAGGCCCCGAGAGCCTCTTCCTTAAGGCAGGGATGAGGATGGCTCAGGTAGAACCTCCTAGCCCAAAACTTTATTATTTTGGGGTTTCTTAAGTATTTCTTCTCACCCCTCTTTTTGTTTGCAGGGACTAGACCTCATCTTGGGGACGAAGCGAGACATCGTCGCCGCTCGCCGCGTAATAGACGAGGCAGATGAAAAAAGGATTGCTTTGGAGAAGGCGGTCCAGGGACGAGATCAACTCCTCAAATCCCGTGAGGCCGTGATTTCTAAGAAAGATGAGGAGATAAAAATCCTCATAGAGAAAGTCCAGGTGTTGACCGAAAGGTACCAAGCTTTGGACAATAAGTTCGCGAAACTCGCCGATTTGAAGGAGAAGGCGGAGAGAGAGAAGGAGATCTTTCGCCAAGACAAGATCTCACTGGAGGAGCGACTTGCGGAGGCTAGGTCGCAGCTCAAGGAGGCCTACGACAACCTGACCAAGGAGCGCAACGCTCTCGCGCAGCTTAAGGACGACTCGATCCACTGGGACGAGGAGAGAGTCGCCCTTGTGAAAATGCTCTCGGAAGAAGGTCCTCGGGCAGTTTCCGAGTTCCGTTCTTCACAGCAATATGTAGACGAAAGGTACGAGTCATATGATGCTGGTCGCGACTTTGCGCTAAAAGTAGTGCAACGAATGATCCCATCCTTTGATATGGGGGAGTTTGGTCGAGTCGCGACCATCATAGCTGCCGAAGAGCAGGCTGCTGCTGAGAACGAGGTGACTGAAGCCACTCAGGTTGAAGGAGCTCCAGAAATGGGCCCTGAAATTGAGAGCGCAGCTCCTCCTCCAAGGGATTGATTTTCTTTGTTTTCCTCTCTTGTATTCGTGAATGGATATTGTAAACATTTATCATTAATGAGAAAATATTTTTGGAAGTATTGTCCTCGTTTGCCTTTTCCTTTTCACGCAATGAATGCCTTCTCGTTTTTGTTTACTTTCTTTTTCATGTACTGAATGCCTTGTTGCAACGAGAATGTGCTCAATCCGGGGGTTCGTTGCGACCAAACCGATTGAGACCCCCAAGTTGGCTTCATATTGACTCATCAGTGAATGCGAACCCTTAATCCGAGCACGAGTTACGCTGCTCGCAATTAGGATGTATGGCGAACTGTGGTGCTCGCGATTAAGGTGTATGACTGTGATCCGAGCTCGAGCTACAGTGCTCGCATTCCGGAGTGCGATCCCTCCTCTCACCAGTCATGAGCAACTAACTCATGAAAATGAATTAGACTCAATCCGGGGGTCGTACGACCGTGTCCGCGTTGAGATAGACTGATCTATCGATTGAGATTTTAATTCTACCAAGGGCAGAAGGTTGGTCAAGAGATGGTATTCATTCTCTTCGAGGCTGTTCAGGTCCATGTAAATGGAGAAGCAACCAACTAGTAATGATTTCAGTCCTACCAAAGGTAGGCAATTGGCCAAGAGGATGTGTAAGCACTCTCTTCAGGGCTATTCAGGTCCATATAAATGGAGTAGCGGCCAAAAGATATCTTTCACTTTATTCATAAAACGCTATAATAAACTACATCGAATCTAGGGGTAGTATCGTAGCAAATGCTTCACGTGCCAAGGGCGACGTACAGGCTTCCCTTGCATGTCTTCAAGATAATAAGTACCGGGTCGCACAACCCTAATAACCCGATACGGGCCTTCCCAATTCGGATCCAATGAACGAACAGGAACTCCAAGATTTTGCCTTAGGACCAAATCTCCGAACTGGAAGGATCTAGGTCGAACCTTCGCATTCCGATAACGAGCAATACGTTGTTGATATGCCGCCACTCGTACTTAGGAAGCATTTCTTCGCTCTTCCAAGAGATCGAGATGAAGTCGGAGGTTTTCCTGATTGCTCGCGGGATCATACTGTTCGATCCGATATGAGGGCACTTGAATTTCCACTGGTACTACTGCGTCAACACCAAATGCTAAGGAGAAAGGAGTTTCACCTGTCGATGTACAAGCCGTGGTTCTATAGGCCCATAACACCTCTGGTAGAAGTTCTGGCCACACCCCTTTACATTCACCTAGCTTGGTCTTTAAATGATGCTTTATGATTTTATTCACTGCCTCGACCTGCCCATTCGCCTGAGGATGATATGGAGAAGTGCGGAGATTACGTATCTTCCATTTGTCGCAAAATTCATCAAAGGCTGCGTTGTCGAACTGCGTTCCGTTATCGGTAATTATAGTATGAGGAAGTCCGAAGCGACATATGATATTTCTCCACATAAACTTAGTAGTTTGCTTTTCAGTAATTTTGGCTAATGGTTCTGCCTCGGCCCATTTGGTGAAATAATCAACCGCCACGATCGCGAACCTATTCTGTCCCTTTCCCATAGGTAAGGGCCCGATGATATCGATCCCCTACTGAGCAAAAGGCCAAGGGCTGTCGACTGGGGTCATCCGCTCAGACGGTACACGAGGTATAGGTTGATATCGTTGACACTTGTCGCATTTTTTAGAAAATTCGATGGCGTCTACTTTCATAGTAGGCCAATAATATCCTTGCCTCATCGCTTTATATGCTAGAGATCGCCCCCTGGGATGATTACCACATGCCCCCTGGTGTACTTCATCTAGAACACGATGTGCTTCTTCTGGATGAAGACACCTTAAATAAGGCAAGGAGAAGCTTTTTCGCAACAAGATTCCATCTTGTAAGGTGTACCTGGCAGCTCGAAGACGAATTTGTCTTGCAGCTTTCTTGTCTTCTGGTAGGTATCCATCTCTGAGATAAAGGATGATAGGATCCATCCAGCATGGAGACGATTGTACCGATATAACTTGCTCGAGAGTCACTTGGTCGATACTCAAATGCTGACGGTGCTCGATGGTGATCGAATGTGATAGCTCCGATTCCGGTGCAGAAGCGAGTTTTGCCAAGGAATCGGCAAGTTGGTTCTGCTCACGAGAGATATGAAATATTTTATAAGTCTTCAGTTTGGCGAGCAGGATGAGGACACGAGACTTGTATAAGGCCATTCTTTCTTCTTTGGTTTCGAATTCGCCAAGAACTTGGTTGACAATGAGCTGGGAGTCGCTATGAATTATCAAATTCTGGACTGCGAGGACAACGGCTAGCTCGAGGCCAACAATCAGGGCCTCATATTCTGCTTCATTATTGGAGATGCGTGATTCGAAACGCAGAGCATATTGAAAATGCGACCGGTCGGGAGCCACTAAAATCAGGCCCGCTCCACTGCCAGTGGCCCGCGATGACCCGTCCATGAAGAGAGACCAAGGAGGCTGGTCGCTGGTCATGACATTATCTTCAGAAGAATACGTAAATTCAGCGATGAAGTCAGCCACGGCCTTGCCCTTGACTGCTGTCCTAGGACAGAATGAGATATCATGCTCACTGATCTCGACCGCCCATTTAGTCAAGCGTCCTGAAGCCTCAGGTTTTTGAAGGACTTGTCGTAGTGGATGATTTGTTGGTACTAAAATAGCATGGGCTTGAAAGTATGGTCACAGTTTTCGAGACGCCGTGACTAAGGCTAGGGCCAATTTCTCCATATCAGAATACCTAGTTTCTGCATCGACCATTGCTCGACTGATATAATAAACGGGCCTTTGCACCCCGGAATCTTCTCTTATTAAAGCGGCGCTAACGGCCGTGGAAGACACAGATAAATAAAGAATGAGTTGCTCATGTGCTACAGGCTTAGATAAAATGGGGGGAGCGCTCATGTATTGCTTCAATTGTTGAAAAGCTTCTTCACACTGAGGTGTCCACTTCTAATCAGACTTGGCCGTCGCACGAAGGAGTTTGAAGAAGGGCAAACACTTGTCAGATGCTCGCGAGATGAACCTGTTCAATGACGCGATGCGACCAGCCAGACGCTGGACGTCCTTCAGAGTAATGGGGGATTTCATCTCTATCAATGCTTTAATCTTTTCGGGATTTGCCTCAATTCCACGTTGGCCAACCATGAACCCAAGAAACTTCCCTGCAGACACTCCAAACGCGCATTTTTCTGGGTTCAATTTCATTTGATACTTCCTCATTAGATCAAAGGCTTCTCGAAGATCAGAAATGTGGTCATCTTCAACGATGCTTTTCACGAGCATGTCGTCAACATATACTTCCATATTCTTACCGATTTGAGAAGCGAATATTTTGTTGACAAGACGTTGATAAGTGGCCCCTGCGTTTTTAAGACCGAACGACATTACCTGGTAGCAATAGTCCTCGATCTGTGATGAAGGCAGTGTGCTGGCTATCAGGTGGATGCATCACAATCTGATTGTAACCAGAATAGGCATCCATAAAGCTGAGGAGAGCATGTCCAGCTGTTGAGTCGACCAACTGGTCGATTCGTGGTGTCGGGAAGCTATCTTTGGGACATGCTTTGTTCAAGTCTGAATAGTCGACGCACATCCTCCATTTGCCATTAGCTTTCCGGACGAGAACTACGTTTGCGACCCACTGTGGGTAGTCAACTTCTTTTATGAAATTAGCCGCGAGCAGCTTCTCAACTTCAGTTTTGATCGCCATTTGTCTTTCTGCAGTAAAGGCACGTCGACGCTGATGTACGGGTTTATGCTTCGGGTCAAGGTTGAGACGATGTGCGATGACATTGGGATCGATGCCTGGCATATCTTTATGAGACCAAGCAAACACGTCCTGGTATTCAGTGAGGAAACGGATCAAATCTTCACGGTGGATAATGTTTAAGGAGGAACCGATGTACACGATCTTAGACGGGTCGTCTTCGGTCAAGCGGATCGCCACTGTTTCCTCCCCTGGAGTTCCTGATTTCAGAGCATTTTCTCTTGGATCCAACGCGGTGGCGGGAACGTCGGATGAACCTTGAACTATTTCCATGACAGGTGTCGCTTGAGCCTTCTTTCGATCTTGGAGGGCTATCTGGTAACAAGACCGTGCCTCCTGCTGACTTCCTCACACGACCCCGATGCCATTTGGGGTCGGAAATTTAACACACAGATATGAAGGTGCAAGGCCGCTCCAACCTTAGTCAGAGACGGCCGCCCCAAAATGGCGTTATATGCTGATTTTCGATCCACGACGAGGAAGTTTACGAAGACGGTGGTCTTCGCCGGACTCTCTCCAAAAGTAACTGGGAGATCGATGCTTCCTTCGGGTGTTACTACCTCTCCTCCAAAGCCGACGAGGGGGGTTGATACTGGCTTGAGGAGGCTTCTGGATAGTGCCATTTTGTTGAAAGCCTCCAGGTACAGAATGTCGGCTGAGCTACCTGTATCCACCATAATCCGATGAGTTAGATAATTTGATACCTTCAATGTGACTACGATAGAATCTTCATGAGGGAAGTGGATTCCCGCTGCATCTTCGAGGGTGAAAGAAATTGGAGGATGGCTTGCTTTTGATGAGCTGGACTTCTGTTCCAGCCAATAGATTTGCTGGGGTTCTTTGGACGCCTTCCGAGCGTATGCTTTTCTTGAAGCTTGAGAGTCACCCCCACAAGCTGGTCCTCCGACGATAGTGCGAATTTCTCCCGTGGGCTCAGCGTCCTCTTGATCGGTTTGATGATGAGACGGTTCCTTTTGGCGAGATGAGGTCTTCGCCCTTTCTGGTGATCGATTCTTACGAGCAACATAATCCTGGAGATGGCCTTTTCGAATAAGGGCTTCGATATGGTCTCGTAGAGAGATGCAGTCCTGGGTCCTATGCCCGTGATCTTTGTGGAAGTAACAGAACTTACTCTTATCTCTCTTCTCGGGATCGGATTTGATCTTTGCAGGCCACTTCACATATGGCTTGTGTTTTATCTCCATTAGAACCTTTTCAGGAGACCGATTAAGAGGAGTGTAATTATGATACTTACCAGAGTAAGGCTTCCTGGGAGAACGATCGCGCTGATCACGACGGTATTTCTTATCTGTAGAAGTTCCTTCTGGCTTGCGTTTCTTACTTTGTACTCCATGGCGTGTCAATGCGACTTCTTCTGCATTGATATATTTCTGAGCTTTGGCTTGGAATTCCGCCATAGTTTTCGGTGGGCTTTTATCTAAGGCAAACCTGAATTTCTCGCTCGTTATTCCAGCGATGAGGGCTGTGAGACCCTTTTCTTCAGTGTAACCCTCAGTTTGAACGGCTTCGGCAGTGAACCGTACTGTGAACTCTTTTATTGTCTCCCCATGTTGCTGTTTCAGATTCATCAGATGGGAGGCTGGCTTCTTAATGCGAATACTTCCCATGAATTGAGAAAGAAATATCTCCGATAATTGGGAAAAGGAACTGATGGAACGAGGCCTTAACCCCTGAAACCACGTACAAGCTGCATCCTTCAATGTTAGGGGAAAAGCCCTACACATGATTTCCGAACCATGTCCCTCCAACTCCATGAGGGACCTATATGTTTCCAGATGTTCCAGAGGATCACCAATTCCTGTGTACGGAGCGATAACAGGTGCTCGATACTTTCTGGGTAACGGGGCTTCCATGACCTCGCTGGTGAAGGGAGATTCAGATTGACGTATCGTCGCCATGATGGTCGATGGGCGATTTCCTGGTATCGCTGCTCCATGACATCAAAACGATCTTGGATTCTTTTGAGATCTCCTTCCCATGGTAGGGTATAGCTAGATATTTCAGTGGTGGAACCTTGCGGTTAAGGTTGTCGAGACGAACTGGAATGTATAGAATGTGGAGACGGCACAGGGGGATGGCCGCCAAGTGGTGGGGCCTGTGGTCCGTCCATAGAATGTCTGGAAGCTACTGGTATGGGTTGCGGTGGTAACCCTTCAGAGGGTTGTCTTTGCGGTTCGGGGAAGTGCTGATCAAGCCGATTTGACAGCGCTTGGACTCCGGCGTTTAGGGTTAGGAGAGTGTTTCCGAGGAAACGTAGGACCTCATCTTGATTTCCAAAGGCTTCCAATAATGGGTTTGTTGATGGCATATTCGGGGCTCCTTGAGGGATATTCGTCGGAGCAGGTGGAAGGACAGGTACGGATTTCGTCTCATCAGGCGGAGGTGGTGCCTGTCTTGAAGTTGAAGGATGAACAGCCTTTTTAGGAGGCATCGCCGAAGGAGTTTTATCGGTGGTTAGCACGATTGATTTTGATGATCAAGTCGTTCCCACAGACGGCGCCAAACTGTTAATGTCAGATTTTGTAACGAGATCCTCCGGCTTTTCTCCTTCACTCCAACAGGGATTTCCACCACCAGACCTGAAGCAAGACAGCAAATAAGGGTGGCTAGGGACCAGCCGTTAGCCCTCCGATGCTTAAGTTAGGCCACAGTAAGAAGAGAAGCCAAGCAAAACGGGACCAAGATTGAATGATGTGTGCGTACCTGCTCTTAATGAAGCCACCTCTATATATAGATCTGAGGCAATCCAGTTTATTACGTAAGATGTTGAAATCCCGCTGATGTCGCATACGATACTGAGATCTTTGCTAATTTCGTGGGATAAGATCCTATCTTTTGAATCAGATCCAACTCAATGACTTATTTCAACAATCACGCCCTTTGATAGCAATCCCTTGAGATCCGGATCCATTTAGAGAAGATAAGCTCAAAAACCGACCTATACGGGCTGCCAGTAAGCGTGGTGATAGCGCTGATGTGTCATGATAAACTGGAGGTCGTAGTTGGAGTCATAGCTTCCGAAAAGGAAGGAGACGCCCGTAGTTGGAGTCATAGCTTCCGAAAAGGAAGGAGACGCCGACGAGTCGGGGACCACCGAACTGGATGTGGCCTTGCTTGGTGTCGCAGAGGGATTGGACAAACTGCTCGACGGGAATCGGGTGCTAGTACTGAAGGCTAAGAGATATTTCCGCAGGAAAGCTGCTCGCATATTAAAATGTGCTCGCGAGTCCAAGTACACACTTAGATGTAACGTCTTTCAACGACTTGTGAGAAGGTCTGCTCGCGAATCTAGTTTTCCGTATTTGACTATCTATGACTCCTGATCAGGTGAGCTCGATAGTCAAATGGACATTCCACACTTATCCAATATTCGACTCTCGATCAAATGATCTCGAGAGTCAAATGGACGTCCCGCACTTATCCAATATTCGACTCCCGAACTTACGATCTCGAGAGTCGAATGGACGTCCCGCACTTATCCATTCTTAGACTCCCGAGCTTACGATCTCGAGAGTCGAACCCACACTCCACTTTTACCCGTTCTGCGACTCTTGATCAGATGATCTCGAGGGCCAAATGAGCATTTCCACGTGGAATCTTATCTCCACCATTTTGCCTATAACAATGAACCCATCTATTTTTAGAGAATTTGTCTTGTTATACTCAGCTTGGACCGATACGAATGCAAAGAGTTGGCCGACCGGTAACGACCGATCTGACCCCTTTGGCCGACCGGTCGGACGACCGGTCTTGGCCTTGTTTTTCTTCAGTTTCTTCTTTCTTTCTTCTTTTCTTCTTTCCTTGCTTCCTTCTTTCTTTGGTCCTCCTTCGATCTTCATCTGAATGATTCTAAATAGGCTCTTTTTATCTTCAATTAAGCAGAGTCCATTCTCATTCCTGCAATCACGAAACATGCATTCAATTAGTCTTTAAGGCATGAAAATCTTGCACAATGAGTGATTAATTGGGGTTAGAATATGCACAATTAAGAGCTCAACACAAGTTTCACATGTTTTGTAAAACTCATGTGTGTCTTTGAACATAGTGGGCCAATAAAACCCACATTGCAGAATTTTTGCTGTGGTCTTTTTAGCTAAAAAGTGGCCACCACATGCCTGAGAATGACAGAAGGAGATGATGCTTTGTTGTTCATCATCTGGCACACATCTCCTTATGATTTGATCGGGACAATACTTGAATAAGTATGGGTCGTCCCATAGGAATTTTTGCACCTCAGTGAAGAATTTATCCTTATCTTACTTTTTCCAATGTGTAGGAATTGTACTTATAGCAAGATAGTTAGCAATGTCTGCATACCATGGCAATTGGGAGACTGCAAAAAGTTGTTCATCAGGGAACATGTTATTGATCGCGGTCGTTTTAAGAGAATCAGTGAGAATAAGTCGAGAGAGGTGGTCAGCCACTACATTTTCTACTCCTTTCTTATCACATATCTCTATGTCAAATTCCTGGAGTAGAAGGATCCATCTTAACAACCGCGGTTTAGCCTCCTTCTAAGAGAGAAGGTACTTAAGCGCGGCATGGTCAGTGAATATGATGATCTTGGATCCAATCAAGTAGGACCTAAACTTGTCCAAGGCAAAAACTACGGCTAAAAGTTCTTTCTCTGTAGTAGTGTAGTTTGCTTGGGCTGAGTTTAAGGCTCTACTTGCATACTAGATAACACATGGCTTCTTCTCTTTTCTTTGGCCTAGCACGGCCCCAATAGCATAGTCGCTTGCATCGCACATAATTTCAAAAGGAAAGCTCCAATCAAGTGGTTGCATTATGGGAGCACATGTCAACATACCTTTAAGTGTAGTAAAAGCTTTTTGACAGTCTTTATTCCACTCAAAGGAATTCTCCTTTTGAAGTAGGTTACATAAAGGACGAGAGAGTGAACTGAAGTCCTTTATGAACCTTCTATAAAATCCTGCGTGTCCCAAAAAGGACTGCATATCTCGTATGCTCTTGGGTGGTGGAAGGTTAGAGATAAGATCGATTTTCACTTTGTCCACCTCGATTCCATTTTCTGAAACGATGTGACCAAGTACAATTCCCTTTTGAACCATAAAGTGACACTTCTCCCAATTCAACACAAGGTTCTTCTCTTCTCATCTTTTCAGCACAGATTTCAAGTGCTCAAGGCACTCATCAAAGCTACAACCAAATACTGAGAAATCATCCATGAACACTTCGAGAATTGTACCCACTATATCAGAAAAGATACTCATCATACAACGCTGAAAGGTGACAGGGGCATTACATAGTCCAAACGGCATCCGTCGATAGGCAAAAATGCCGAATGGACATGTGAATGTAGTCTTTTCTTAGTCTTCATGGGCGATCTCTACTTGGTTGTACCCTAAATAGCCATCAAGGAAGCAAAAATGGGAATGACCCGCCAACCTTTTTAAAATTTGATCAACAAACGGTAGGGGGAAGTGGTCATTCCTCGTGACAGTGTTTAGCTTCCTGTAGTCAATGCACATTCTCCAACCGGTAGTGACTCTGGTTGGTACGAGTTCATTATTGGCATTAGCTACGATGGTGATTTTAGATTTCTTAGGCACCACTTGAGTTGGACTCACCCATTGACTATCGGATATTGGGTAGATAATACCCACATCTAATAGTTTTACCACTTCGGCCTTAACCACATCCTTCATGTTTGGATTGAGGCGTCTTTGTGGTTGCCTAGATGTCTTCGCATTGTCCTCAAGGTGTATGCGATGAGTACAAATTAGTGGGTCTATGCCTTTGAGATCCGCAATCGACCACCCAATGGCACTCTTGTGCTCTAATAGAGTGGCCATTAGCCTACTCTCTTGTTCCTCAACCAAATGGGAAGAAATCACCACCGGATATGTCTCATCTCGACCAAAATAGACATATTTCAGCTCACATGGTAATGGTTTTAGGTCGAGTGTTGGTGCCTTGATATTGGATGGAAGGGGCTTGTTCTCGTTTACAGGTAAAGGCTCAAATAGGGCCCTCCATCTTTTGTTCTCAAGTATCGGCACCACATCTAACATGGCATCCATCTCTTGTATTGTGTTATCATTTATCTCATAAGAGTGGGCCACACATGCCTCCAAAGGGTCGGAATATAATGTTGAGGGGAAAGTTTCCTCCACGAATGATTCAATCAAGTTTATCTCATGGATCTCCTCATCAACCTCCCGTGGTTGTTTGCATAAATAAAAAATATTAAGCTCAAGAGTCATATTTCCAAAGGACATTTGTATAAGCCCACTTCTACAAATGATAATTGCATTGGAAGTAGCTAGAAAAGGGCGGCCAAGTATGATGGGAATTTGAGCACCGGTACCTATCACGGGATGTGTGTCCAAGACAATAAAGTCTACTGAGTAGTAGAATTTATCAACTTGGACTAGAACATCCTCAATCATTCCTCTCGGTATACGAATGAATCTATCAGCAAGTTGGAGTGTGGTTTTGGTGGGTTTCAATTCACCTAACCCAAGTTGTTTGTAAACTGAGTATGGAATGAGGTTCACACTTGCCCCCAAATAGAGTAAAGCTTGTTTAATCCGGTAGTCTCCTATGATGCATGAGATGGTCGGACTACCCGGATCCTTGTATTTTTGGGGCACCTCTTGTTTGATAATAGCGCTTAAATTCTCAGTCAAAAGTACTTTGTTATGAACATTGTGTTTCCTTTTGACCGTACACAATTCCTTTAGAAATTTGGCATATGATAGTATTTGTTTTATGGCATCCAACAACGGAATGTTAATCTTCACTTGCTTGAAAACCTCTAAAATTTTCAGATTTTGGTCTAAAGGTTTGGGTGAAATTAACCTTTGGGGAAACGGGGCAACCGGCTTGTATTGCCTTTCTGGTTCTTTCTCTTGTGGAGTGTTGTTTGAGCTATCATCCTCTTTGGAAATTTTCGGATCCTTCGGCTTTGGGGCCTTCACCGAATTAGATTTATCAACTATTTTCCCACTTCTCAAAGTGCTGATAGCTTGAACATGCTCTGTGTGTTGGGAGGAGGAGCCTGCGTCTTCTATCTCAAATTGGGTTCTTGGGTTAGGAAGAGGTTGGGCAGGAAGTGTGCTTTTCTCCTTAACACTGAGGTGAGATTCAAATCTAGCCATTGAGGTTTTCAATTCATTAATGGCTTGAGTTGAATTTTGATTGAATTTCAATTGCTCTTGCATTAACCCATCTATTTTCAGAGAATTAGTCTTGTTATACTCAGCTTGAACCGATACAAATGCACCCAACATCTCCTCTAGCGTAACTTTTGGAGTAATGACTAGAGATGGACCTAGTATAGTTTGAGCTTGAGGGATATTGGTTGCATTCGCTGGGGGTCCATTCCTCCAACTGAAGTTGGGATGGTTCTTCCAATTAGCATTAAACGTGTTTGAGTTTGGAGCACCAAATTGCCGTTGATAACTGTTTATAGCATTTGATTGTTCTTGTAAGATGTCCTAAACTGCTGAAATTGTGGGACAATCTTGTGTTGCATGTTGATTTCCGGCACAAATTCCACAAATAGTTTCAACGTCATTGGAGTTAATCGTCTCTCCTTTCCTTAATTCCATAGCCTTAACTTTTTTTGTGAGGCTAGCCACCAGTGCACTTATGCTATCCTCTTCTAATAAGACATAAATTCCTCCTTTTTCTTTTTGTTGGCCAGTCTTGGAATTTGCTAGTTTAGATGTATCCCAAGACTGTGCATTCTCAGCTACTTCCTCCAAATAGTCCCATGCTTCATCGGCTTTCTTGTTCATGAACTCCCGATTACACATCATCTCTACAAATTGGCGCATGGGTGAAGTCAGTCCGTCATAGAAAAAGCTTATAACCCGCTAAATTTCATAGCCATGATGTGGGCATGCATTTAACAAGTGCTTAAACCTCTCCCAACATTGGAACAAGGTCTCATCTTCCTTTTGGGCAAAGTTCATGATAAGGCGCCTTAACATTTTCGTTTTGTGAGTAGGGAAGAATTTTTTTATGAATTCCTTATGCATATCAGTCCATGCACCAATTGATCTTGGCCTTAACCATGAAGCCAACCTTTAGCTTTATCTTTAAGGGTAAAAGGAAATAATTTATGTCTTACCACATCATCAGTAACGTTTGCAAAGTGCATGGTGGTTATTACCTCATCAAACTCCTTAAGGTGTTGGTAGGCACTTTCACTGTCTAATCCATGGAATTTTGGGAGGAGTTGAATCACTCCCGGTTTCAAATCTACATTCCCTGCATTTTATGGAAAGATTATGCATGAGGGAGTGCTCGCTTTTGCTGGTTGTAAGTAGTCACGTAATGTCCTTGGTCGGGGAACATTCTCAACCACATTCTCTCCCGTTTTGGTTTGTTTTTGACCTAGATTAGGATTGGCCATCGGATTAGGTTGATTTCCAGCCATATTTTTAGACAAAATTGGAGAATTTGGATGTCTCCTAGCACGTGGTTCTCTGTCGATTCCTTCAACTATTCCCCCTTCACTAATGAGTCGGTTATTGGAATCCCAAGCCCAATGTGGCATGCAAATAAAAAAAAATATGAAACAAAGAGAATGAAGAATTCTTCCTCCCTTTCTTTACTCTTCTCTAAGACCGAAGCACAAGGTGTCTTGCAATGGCTAGACCAGAAGCAAGGATAGAGACCGATTTCTCCTGGTCAATAGGGGTTCAGAGAACTCCCGACCCACTCTTTGAATCTTTTGAGAAAAGTGGAGAAAAAGAAGAAAGAGAAGTAGAGGTGAGAAGAGAAATCTCTGAGCACAAGGTGATCCAAGACGGCAGAGCCGACCAATAGGAATCCAGGTGGCACAAGGCCTACCTTTCAGAGATCCAAAAATAAGTCTCCACCCACTCTATAACAGATGAATATGATAGGAACGAATAGGAGAAGAAGAAGAGTAAGGTTTAGAAGGATAAAACCAGATTTGGCACTTGAGATCCTTAGATCTTCTTCAGCTTCCTAGAAATTCCTGCAAAAGAAAAATCAAACAAAACAAACTAAGTTAATACTAAAATCTTAAAAAAATCTTAAACAGATACTATTTTAAAAAATTTTGTGAAAAACCGTCAAAGTCCCGGAAAGGCGCCAAGAACTTGTTCGCTTCCCCAAGTGTAGGGTTGCGATATAGTAATAATCTCGGTAAGATCGAGGTCGATCCACAGGGAATTATGTAGGAATTCACAAACACATCCAATAGTTTCTATTGAGAAGCTAATAACTAGATTTGTAGCAGATTGATGTAAGTAGCAATGTTGAACTAAAATGAAGTAATCAATTAATAAAAGGCACTAGGGGTTCAAGGATCCACTTGTAGTAATCCTCGATGCTCAATCCGCTGTGGTTTCTCACTTTCTCAACTAGAATCGAAATTAAGATCTATCTAGTCGGATGTAAGAGCTGTTGAAACCAACAATCTGCCATATGTAAGATCAATGTACATGATTCACTCAATACAAGCTAGGACAAGCATACTCAATTGCATAGGTCAGTCCCGATTCCAATAAACTAAGTTCACAATCATGACCATCATTAAGTCCTGTCACAAGACAAAGCTAGATCATGATTTGAACTTGATTCAAATCACATACACAGTCCCACATACAACAGAATTTCAGAAAAAGTAGACTTTGGTAGGAAGTTCCCACATGAAGATTATAGTACTAGAGTGTACTCCAATTCTTCGGATCATACAGGTCTAGACTAACACACAACAATTAAGAACTCAAGTAATTCTTCCAAACATCCATGAGTCATCATAAGACTAAGAAAAACTACTTAGAACTTGAATTAAACTTCAAACCATTGTTCATAAACATGAAATCCAATCTTAAAACCAACTTTAAACGAATTAAAACATCTTAGATTCACTACAGGCTTCACCTCTTAGCCCTAGCTAAGAGGTTTAGTCGTTCATGATCCAAGGAAACATGGAACAACTAAAAAAACCATAAAAATAGCAACAAACTAGGAGGAGTTGTGGAACTCCGAAATCCACTTCCACCGCCTCCCACCTTGCTCAGACCCTTTTAAGATATCTTAGGAACGATCCCTAGGTGTCCTTTTATAGTGGGGAGGCTCCGTAGCATCAGAATCTTCCAGAAATTGCATAAGCTTTCGCAGTGCACAGAGAAAATCGGAGCTTGTAGAACACACTTCATTACGCAGACGACCAGTCGCACGACCGGTCTGAGCTACTGGATGACCGGTCTAAAAAACGTAAAAAGTGTCCAGAGAGTTTTGGGATTTTTCAACCCAGAAAATTAATTCAAGGACCGGTCGCACGACCGGTCGCACGACCAGTCGTAGACAGTCCAGAGAGCTATGGCCGCAGGGCCCCTCTGTTGAGTGATCGGACTGGTCGGACGACCGGTCCTGGGCCTTTGACGACCGGTCTTAGGTGTCTTTTCTTCCTTCTTTTCGTCTCTTCTTTGCTTCTTTCTTCCACCCTTTCACACTTGGTCCTTTGATCTTCTTTGCTTCTAAATGGCATCTTTAAGTCTTCAATTGATGCTTCCTCTCTCTCATCCCTACAATCACAAATCCATGCATTAGATTAGTCTATAACTCATGGAAACCTTGCATAATGAGTGATGAATTGGGGTTAGACTATGCACAATTAAGAGCTCAACACACCCCCCAACCAGCATTTTGCTAATCCCGAGCAAAACATGCGTGAAACCAATTCCATTCTCCAAAACTCAACTCTGCTTTAGAAACCCTTCTTCTATACATTCCAAGACACACAAGTATAAGATTCAGATAAATTAGGTGATAGAGGTTGAAATCATAAACTCTCAAGACATAATAAGTGTCCATATGAAATTCCCGCTGATTGGTTGATAAATAGAAGAACTCGAACAAATTCAACCAAGTGTGCATTGTGAAAATTCATCTCATGAGTTTCTGGGATTATCTTCTTCATAAATCAACTAAATTATAGATCTCAAGGTGTGTTGAGCATAACAAGCCTATGACAGGAATTTGCCTTACTGTCCTTTCGACGGCTTTCACACTACGTCCCATTTTCGGCTTTGGTTACGGGTAGACCATCCCCCGGTTGGTAATAGGTAGCCCTAATCGGAATTTTCCACCCTTTTTCCATTATTCCCAATTCCATCCTTCCTTTTCCTTTTTCTTTTTAATTAGATAGGATTTTTAGAAATTCATATCTTTCGTTATTTTCCCATGACAAGGATTGACAAAGTACCCCGGCTTGGTTTCTCAACACCTTAAATCAAAATCTAGCTAATCCACAAATCACATAATCCCTTCAACCCTTGAAAATTGTGTAATGTGAACTAGGCGTAAGAGTATTCAAATTTTCTATCAATCACATAAACAGGGGAATTCACATATAAAACCATTATGTTAAGAGAAGTTCAAGACTTGCAATCTCATACGCTTCATATCTCTTCTTCTTATACTCATATTATCTCGAATGCATAGAACAAGGTTTTCCAAAAAAAATTTGAATCTTAGAGAAATCAAAAAATTTCTATATAATTGCTCGAAATGTTACAAAACACTGGATTCATCCAAGCGATCCTACAAAAACTTGTTCGCTTACCGTAAGTGTAGGGTTGCGATGTAGTAATAATCTTAGTAAGACTAAGGTCGATCCATAGGGACTTTTGTAGGAATTCACAAACACATCCAATAGTTTCTATTGAGAAGCTAATTACCAGATTTGTAGTAGATTGATGTACGTAGCAATGTTGAACTAAACTAAAGTAATCAATGAATAAAAGGCACTAGGGATTCAAGGATCCACTTGTAGCAATCCTCGATGCTCAATCCGCTGTGGTTTTTCACTTTCTCAACTAGAATCGAAATTAAGATCTATCTAGTTGGATGATAGGGCTGTTGAAACCAACAATCTGCCATATGTAAGATCAATGTACATGATTCACTCAATGCAAGCTAGGACGAGCAAACTCAATTACATAGGTCAGTCCCAATTCCAATAGACTAAGTTCACAATCATGACCATCATTAAGTCCTGTCACAAGACAAAGCTAGATCATGATTTGTACTTGATTCAAATCACATACACAGTCCCACATATAACAGAATTCCAGAAAAAGTAGAACTTTGGTAGGCAGTTCCCACATGAAGATTATAATACTAGAGCGTACTCCAATTCCTCGGATCATACAGGTCTAGACTAACACACAACAATTAAGAACTCAAGTAATTCTTCCAAACATCCATGAGTCATCATAAGACTAAGAAAAACTACTTCGAACTTGAAGTAAACTTCAAACCATTGTTCATAAACATGAAATCCAATCTTAAAACCAACATTAAACGAATTGAAACATCTTATATTCAGTACAAGCTTCACCTCTTAGCCCTAGCTAAGAGGTTTAGCTGTTCATGATCCAAGGAAACATGAAACAACTAAGAAAAACATAAAAATAGCAACAAATTAGGAGGAGTTGTGGAACTCCGAAATCCACTTCTGCCGCCTCCCACCTTGCTCAAACCCTTTTAAGATACCCTAGGAATGATCCCTAGATTTTCTTTTATAGTGGGGAGGCTCCGCAGCATCAGAATGTTCCAGAAATTGCATATGCTTTCGCAGTGTGCAGAAAAATTGGAGCTGGTAGAATACACTTCATTACGCAGATGACCGGTTGCACGACCGGTCTGAGCTACTGGACGACCGGTCGCACGATCGGTCTAAAAAACGTAAATAGTGTCCAGAGAGTTTTGGGATTTTTCAACCCAGAAAATTAATTTAAGGACCGGTCGCAGCAGTGGACGATCGGTCGCACGGCCGGTCTTAGACAGTCCAGAGAGATGTGGCCATAGGACCCCTCTGTTGAGTGATCGAACCGGTCGGACGACCGGTCCTGGGCCTTTGACGACCGGTCGGACGACCGGTCTTGGGTGTCTTTTCTTCCTTCTTTTCTTCTCTTCTTTGCTTCTTTCTTCCACCCTTTCACACTTGGTCCTTTGATCTTCTTTGCTTCTAAATGGCATCTTTAAGTCTTCAATTGATGCTTCCTCTCTCTCATCCCTACAATCACAAATCCATGCATTAGATTAGTCTATAACTCATGAAAACCTTGCATAGTGAGTGATGAATTGGGGTTAGAATATGCACAATTAAGAGCTCAACACTCCCCCTTGGAGACTTTGTTTAGGCCCGGCAATTGAGCCAAGGAGTGCCAAACAACCCCTAGTCTTTAGGCTGACAAACAGGCCATGGAATGGCCAACGTCCCTATTTCGAGTTTGACAAACAAACTCTACACTCAACTCCCACAGCGAATTGAGTGGATCGACTCTTAACAAAGACAACCTTACTTGTTGGATGAGCCCCTTGTTCAACGCCCATTCGGGTTGCTTGATCTCCGCTCTCCTGTCCTTCAATCAGCTTCTGTTGCTCCCCTATCATGTTGCCATTGCGTTGCCAATGCCTTAGCTACACTTGATCAATCACCTTACTTGTGATGCCTTTGAGATGCCCAAGGTGATAGGAGGGTAGGTTTGAGAACTCTACAACTAATAGGAATGGGTTGCCTAGAGTTGCTCACCTACAATGATCTCATCTGAGAGATTTGGATAAAGATATGACTATCAAGGAAGATCCAAACTCTAAAGATCAAGAGGGGATGAAGGTCATCTTCTTGATGAGCTTGGAATGCTCCAATCTTATGTTGGCTCTTGTTCAATGCCGATTCAGGTTGCTTGATCTCCGCTCTCCTGTGCTTCAATTAGCTTCCCTTGCTCCCCCTATCGTGTTGCCATTGCGTTGCCAATGCCTCAGCTACACTTGACCAATCACCTTACTTGTGATGCCTTTGAGATGCCCAACGTGATAGGAGGGTAGGTTTGAAACTCTACAACTAATAGGAATGGGTTGCCTAGAGTTGCTCACCTACAATGATCTTATCTTAGAGATTTGGATAAGGATATGACTATCAAGAAAGATCCAAACTCTAGAGATCAAGAGGGGATGAAGGTCATCTTCTTGATGAGCTTGGAATGCTCCAATCTTGTGTTAAAGCACATGGAAGATGCCTTGCATAGGTTGGGAATGAGCCTCAAATGGTCTCCAACAATGGTGGCTTTAATCCTCTCAAAATCCCTCTCATTTTGCTCAACAAATACCCCAAGCCCTTTTATAAAAGAGTCCCAAATGGATAGAAAACGGGCAAAAAATGGTTAGTCCCGACCGGTCGGCCAACAGCCAGGAAGGGACAGGGAGCACACTATTTAAAGGGAGAGTCGGTACGACCGGTTGCGACCGATCGGACCAGACCTGCCCACCGGTCACGACCAGTCGGCCCAATGCCTACATACAATAGCAACATGCTGTCTGGACTGGGGGCTAGTCAGATCGGTCTTGACCGGTCGGTCTAGTCCAGCTGACCGGTCGTGACCGGTTAGACAGGCCTGGGTTTAGCTAAACAGTTTACTGACCTAACTCTTTCACAACCCAACTCTTAGGCCATAGTATGGGTGATCTTTTGGGACACTTAGGGCCAATCTATGATGACTAAAGGTTTTTCTAATATGGTCAAGGTCATCAAGAGGTTAAGGGTTTGGTTTTGGTCAAGGTTAAGGCACACGAAGGCATCACTTTTACCTGTTTCTTCTTCCTTGATGTAGCATGTCCACTTGAGTCTTCGGTCTTCGTCTTCATTAAGCTCATCCGACACTAGATTCATTGACCTAAGTAATTGACAAACAAGGTGCACTAGTATGCCACAGAAAAGTGCACTAACAAAACAGTAGGGCTATTCTCTGCAGTTTCTGCAATTTACTTTTCTGACCCTATAACTCTGCACTTTGGTTTTTCTAGCCCTTCCAGGTCTTTTATCATGATTTCTTCAATGTTTTTTTTTTAATTTTTCCATTCCATCTTCTATGGCTTCTTTCTTCCATTCTTGGCCTTTCTTCCTTTGATCCTCAAGGTGTCCTAGAGCGGTCTTTTGGCATTGAATTCACAAGGTCTCTGTCTCATTCCTACAAACATAAACACATGCATAAGATAGGTCTTTAACACTATAAATCATGCATTAAGAGTGATGAATTGGGGTTAGAATATATATAATTGAGGGTTCAACAGACGTATAGCACCAGTATGAGAAACTTCTCATCACTTAGTGTCTTATAATAGACATAGTGACCGTACTCGCTCTTAGAAAAGCCCTGACGCATCATGAATGAATAAAACTTCTTGTACCATTGCCTAGGCGACTGTTTGATACCGTACAAAAATCTCCTTAACCTGCAAACTTTATTCTCAGCACCTTGCACTGCATAACCCTTTAGCTACACCATGTAAATCTGCTCTTCTAATTCCCCATGCAGGAAGGAAGCTTTTACATCCATTTGTTTTATTTCAAGGTTGTATTGGGCAACCAACAATAACACGAACCTGGTAGATAATTACTTAACAACTGATGCAAAGATCTCACTGAAGTCCACGCCTTCATGTTAAGCATACCCTTTTGTCACCAATCTAGCCTTGTACCAATCTTGTTTCTTTCAAAAATTCTACTTGCACCCAATCGCTTTTTGACCCATAAGAAGCTCCACTAGCTCCCAAGTCACATTCTTGTACAGAGAATCCATCTCGTCTTGCATTATTCTCTTCCACTTTTAGAATCTACATCCTATAGTGCCTCCTCAAAATTAGACGGACCCCCCTTATCCGTAATGATGCTGAATGCAATGTTTGAGTTATCCTTATACCTTACCGATAACCTGCGATCTCTAAGTGGATTTCTTTGCATAGGTAGTTGCTCCACCTGATCCTGTACCTCTACCTATGTATTCATCTTGGCCCGTGTCTCATATCTTTCAAACTGAATGTCAATGACTTCAGGTTCCTTTAGCACATCCTTTTGGAATAAAGACTATTCATCGAATTTGACATCACAACTAATGGTAATTTTCCATATGATAAGGTCATATATGCGATAACCCTTCACACCATCAACATAGCCCACAAAGATCCATTTTCTTGCCCTATGGTTAAGCTTATCTCTCTCAACTGACTGTAAATGAGAGTAAACCCCACAACCAAAGACTTGCAAACTCGAGTTGTTTATTGTTTGACCACTCCACACTTTTTAAGGGATTTTACATTAAATTTCCATGGAGTGTGACCAATTTATCAAGTAACAAGTCGTGTTAACGGCTTCAGTCAATAGCTCTTTGCCCAACCCAACATTACTAATCATGGATCGAGCTCTTTCTAAGAGAGTTTGATTCATCCGCTCTGCCACACTATTCTGATATGGCGTGTGGCGCACTGTATTATGCCTCACGATCCCCTCCTTACAATAATTGTTGAACCCCTTGGAAGTGAATTCATCTCCATTGTCGGTTTTCAAAAATTTCATTCTCTGCCCTGACTGATTCTCCACCATGTCCTTCCAATACTTGAAAGTAGTGAAGACATTGTTCGCTTCCCCAAGTGTAGGGTTGCCATGTAGTAATAATCTCGGTAAGACCGAGGTCAATCCATAGGGACTTGCATAGGAACTCACAAAAGACTTCCAATGGTTTCTAATTGAGAACTAACTAAATAGGATTTTAGAATTAAATGTAGATAGATATTTTAAACTAAAAGTGAATGTAAACAATGTAAAAGAGCACTAGGGGTTCAAGGATCCACTTTTAGCAATCCTTGATGCTTAATTCGTTGTGGTTTCTCAGTTACTCAACTAGAATCGAAATTAAATCCTATCTAGCCGGATGATAGAGTAGTTAAAACAAACAATCTGTCATATGTGTGATTCACGTACATGATTCCCTCAATTCAAGTTAGGACTTGAGCACACTCAATTGCATAGGTCAATCCTAGTTCTAATAGGTTAAGATCACAATAATAATCATCATTAAACTTTGTCACAAAGTATAACTAGATCATGATTTGAACTTCATTCAAATCACATACACAATCACAAATAAGCAGAAATTCCAGAAAAGTAGAACTTTTGGTATGAAGTTCCCATAATAGAATCAAAGGTCTAGAGCATATTGAATCTGATTCCTTAGAGCGTACATGTCTAGAATCATTCAAAACAATTAAGAACTCAAGCAAATCTTCTAAACATCCATGAGCTATCATAAGATTAAGAAAAACTACTTAGTTATTTATTCAAACTTCAACCATTGTTCTTCACCAATAATCCAACTTGAAACCAAAACAAACGAATTCAAACATCTTAGATTCACTACACAGGATCCTAATCCTAACTACTCTTTACCTCCATCAGATTAGGAGATCAAACATCCTAATACATAGGATCAGTCAGAGGTATGGACATACCTTTTGAAGCAAAATTCTCAAATAACGGCTTTAATCGCTGACCATTTGCTTTAAAGATATTACCGTTCCTCGGATTCAACAACTCGACGGTCCCATATGGATAAACAGTTTTTACAATGTAGGGACCGGTCCATCAAGATCTCAATTTTTTCGGAAATAAATGTATTCGAGAATTATACATAAGGACCTTTTGATTAATTGTGAAGATCTTATGAAGGATGTTTTTATCATGAAACACTTTTGTCTTGTCCTTGTAAATTCTTGCATTTTCAAATGCCTCGTTCCGGAGTTCTGCAAGTTTATTCAATTGAACTTTGTGCAATGAGCTTGCTTTGTCAGAATCATAATTCATCTTCTTTATCACCCAATATGCCCAATGTTCCAACTCCACGGGCAAGTGACAAGCTTTTCATAGACAAGTCTATAAGGAGACATTCCAATGGGGGTCTTGAAAGCTGTACGATAAGCCCAGAGTGCATCGGTTAGTTGAAGCGACCAATCCTTGCAAACGGGGTTCATTGTTTTCTCCAAAATATGTTTAATCTCCCTATTGGATATTTCAGCTTGTCCACTTGTTTGTGGGTGATAAGGGGTGCTCACCTTGTGACACTACAAGAAAATGACTTCTTATCGACGAAAGTATTACCGACGAAATGTTTTTCATTGGAAAAAACATTTTTTCCTACGAAATAAAGAAATCGTCGATAAAAATCATTCCAAATTCCCGCCACCGCCAGATTTGCTTCCCGCCATACACTTTTACCGATGAAATTATGATTTCGTAGGTAAAAATTTTATTGCCGACGAAGAAACCTGTCGCTAAAAAATTAAAACAGAAAATTTGGCTTTCACCGACGAAAATTTTCGTTGGTAAAAGTATGACTACGTATATTTTTATTCATTCCATAAACTATGTCTATCCATGTTTTCATGTCCTAAACATAGTGATTTTCTGTGCAGATACCTTCACACATTAAAACGATATGTTAGGAATAAGGCACGTCTAGAGGAATCCATTGCTGAGGCGTACATTGATAATGAGTTCCTAACATTTTGCTCCTTGTATCTTTGTGGCATAAAGACTAGATTCAACCGAGAAGATCAGAATGCCGATGAAGGGCAGGAGCATGAACAAGGAGTCATATCTGTATTCGCACATAACGTCCGGATCGCTGACGTTTCAGGATATGGACCTTCAGGATCAAGCAAAGGCGCGGTGGTATTGTTCGCTCGCCTCAAGTGTAAGGTTGTGATGTAGTAATAAAACTCGGTAAGACCGAGGTCGATCCACAGGGAATTGGATAACAAATTCCAAACTATTCCATCAACTCAGTTTGTAATAGATAAGAGTTTCAATTGGAATAATTATGCTAAAACAGTAACTTAATGAAAATCAGTAGTTTAAGGTACTAAGGCATTCAAGGATCCACTTGTAGCAATCCCATGTCAATCCAATCAATCCAAGCAAGATATACAACTAGATTTGAAGTCTTATCTCTCATCTAGTTAGAAAATAAAGCATTAAACACATTCAATCCCATTCAAGTTGAACTTCCAAGTTCTAGTCCCATTCAATCAATGTAGAATTCAAAATCATAGCCTTCGGAGTAATAGCCATGCCTATGGACTATGGCCTGCTCAAGGATTACTATAATTCGAATCTAAACAAGCACCATATGATAATCTCAGAGAATTGCAAGGAATCCATGTCCGGAGCACATGAACTCTCATAAAACATCTCAAACAATCAACTTGAAGAACTAGAATAAATAAAAATCCAAACTTGAATTGAAAGTACTTGAATTAACTGAATCAAATCATGAAATTAGCTACAAGCTTCACTTCTCAGCCTTAGCTGAGAGATTCTAGCCGAGCATTGTCATATTATAACTAGAACTCAAATAAGAAAAAATAAAAACTAGAAAAATCAGAGTTTGGAGGGTTGCAGACGCTCCACGACGACTTCCTTCCTCTCCCACGACGTCCCATGGCTTCTATGATGCCCTAGGAAGAGCCCCTAGGTGTCCTTTTATAGTGAGGACGCTCGGTTGCGTCGGAATCTTCCACAAACTGTGTAAGGTTACGCAGTGCGCAGTAATTTTCGGGACCAGAAATAGAAACTACCTGATTTTCTGCATGGCCGACCGGTCAGACGACCGGTCGGACTGGGCTGGCCAACCGGTCACGACCGGTCGGACCAATCTGTTTAACAGCCCAGCAAGCTCAAGTGGGAGGATGACCTGCTGGCCGACCGGTCAAGACCGGTGGGACCAGACTGGTTGTTAGTCCAGCGATCTCAGCAGAGGGCACCGACCGGTTGGCCGACCGATCAAGACCGGTCGGACCAACTGGTCCTTCATCCAGTGGTTTCCAAAGGTGTGGCCGACCTGTCGGACGACCGGTCGAACTAACTATTCTTCTTCTTTTTCTTCTTTTCTTCATTCTCTTTTCTCCCTCTTTCTTCTTCCTTCTTTGGTCCACCTTGGACCTTCATTCATAGGTTCTAAATGGACCCTTTTTGGTCTCCAATTGAGTGAAGTCTGCTCTCATCCCTACAATCACAAAACATACATTAGATGGCCCTTTTAAACATGAAAACCATGCATATAATGTGATGTAGTGGCCTATGCAATGTATAAATTGGAGGTTTAACACACCCCCAACTAGCTTTTTGCTAGTCCCAAGCAAAACATGCGTGAAACAATTCGAAACCTCCCAAACAACTCTCCTTCAGAAACTATGTTTCTATCCATTCCAAGACATACAAGTATAAAATTTGGAGAAATTAGGTGATAGAAGTTGAAACCTTAAACCCTCAAAGTATAATAAGTGTCTTCATGAAATTCCAGCTAATTGATTGATAAATAGAAGAACTCTAACAAATTCAACCTAGCGTGCATAGTGAAAGTTCATCTCATGGGTTTCGAGAATTACCTTCCTCATGGATCAACTAAACTATAGATCTCGAGGTGTACCGAGTAACAACAAGCCTATGACAGGAATTTGTCTTACCGTCCTTCCGACGGCTTTCACACTACGTCCCAATTTTGGCTTTGGTTACGGGTAGACCATCCCCCGGTTGGTAATAGGTAGCCCTTTTCGGATTTTTCCACCATTTTTCCATCATTCCCAATTTCATCCTTCCTTTTCCTTTTTCTTTTAAATTAGATAGAATTTTTAGAAATCCATATCTTTCGTTATTTTCCCATGGACAAGGATGGACAAAGTACCCCGGCTTGGTTTCTCAACACCTTTAAATCAAAGTCTAGCTAATCCACAAATCGCATAATCCTTTCAACCCATGAAAATCGTGTAATGTGAACTAGGTTTAAAGGTGTTCAAATTTTCTATCACTCACAACAATAGGGGAACTAACATATAAAACCATTATGTTAGGAGACGTTCAAGACTTACAACATCACACACTTCGTATCTCCTCTTCTTATACTCATATTATCTCGAATGCATAGAAATAAGGTTTTCTAAAAGAGTTTTGAAATTTGAGAAAATTTGAAAAAAAATTTCCACATATGAGGCTCGAAATGTTGCAACATGCTAGATGAAGGATCTCATCTCACCCCCCAACCAAATCTTGCATTGTCCTCAATGTGAAAAGATATGCAATGAGCATGAACATGAGAGCAATGGTAAAATATAAGAGAGTGAGAACAATAGTACCTGAGTGAGCGATCATGGAAGTCTTCAACCCAACAACTAAAGCTACTAAAACAGTAAAACTAAATAAAACTAAACCTAATCTACGGAAAGCAATAAAGATAACTAACCCATCCTTGTAAAATGAGGATCTCCATCAGACTAGGAGATCGATTATCATTATAACATCCAAAAGGACAAAGTTGAGCAGGATCATCTAGTGGTGTAACAAATTTTTCAGTAGAACTAACCACCATCCTACTTTGGAAAGTACATTGGTGACATCAACCAGTCTAGCCCATTGAAAATCCTACTGAAAAATTTCAGCGGGTTCTTCAACAAAATTGTCACATGTACTAGGAAAGGAGAATTACATTGGTTGGAAATCATTTAATATAGATCTCCTTTCCTTCTTGTCTGGGAAAAAATTATTCAAGTATGGATCATCCCAGAAGTGTTCTTCGATTTGAGCAAACCAAAGAGATGTGGAGACTTGTATTTCTTCTTCACAAGTCGATATGATCTTCACAAAATCAGATTTCACCGGTGCTTCCACAATTTATTTTTCAGTTTGGCACTTTGTGGAAGGAAGCTTTTTTGGCACTGGGGGGGTCTCCCTCAAAGCATGTACAATGTCCTGAATCATGGGATCATCCCAATCCTCAAAGTATGTTAAGCACTCCTCGAGTGTATAAGAGACCTCATCGGAGGAAATTTTCAGATTTGAACCCTTTACGTTTTCCTCCTTCTCAGAATTTTGTGTAGGTTGGAGTGGGTCCTCAACCTCTACACTTTAAGAATTTGGCCTCTCTGTAGGTAAGTCAAGCATTAATTCTTCCAAATCATACATAACAAAGTTGTGTAAATCAGAAATTGGTGACTTGTCAAATAAAATTTTAGAAATTGACACTTCCAAGGTCTTATTAAAATTAGAATTAGATTCATCCTTAGAATGTGTCAAACATGTCCCCAAACTTTCAGGTAGATCTTGTTGGAAAAACTCCCCATCTTCCATGGATTCTATCATGTTTACCTCATGGGGGCCATCATTGTCGTCCAAATCCTCAAAGGGATCAAAGCTAACAACATCTAGAGGATCAAAATTCTGCCTTAAAGCGAACTCCTCTTCCACGATTGAATCAATCATATCAACCTCGTGAGCATCATCATCATCCCTATGCCTTTTGCCCAAGTGGAACACATTCACATCCAACGTCATGTTTCCAAAGGACATTTGCATCACTCAATTCCGGCAATTTATGATTGCGTTTGATGTAGCAAGGAATGGGAGTCCTAGAATCACCGATATTTGGGTGCTAGCTTCCATAACCGGTTGTGTGTCCAAGACAATGAAATCTACCGGGTAGTAGAATTTATCAACTTGGACTAGCACATCCTCAACTATCCCTCTCGGTACACGAATGGATCTATCAGCGAGTTGCAACGTGGTTTTGGTGGGTTTTAATTCACCAAGACCTAATTGCTCATATACTGAGTACGGGATTAGATTTACACTTGCCCCCAAGTTTAGCAACTCACGCTCAATTCGATAGTCTCCAATGATACATGAAATTGTGGGACTACCGGGATCTTTGAATTTGGGGGGGGGGGGGGTCTTTTGAGTGAGAATGGTACTCACCTGCTCATTTAAGAAGGCCTTTTGTTGCACATTATATTTTCGTTTGGTTGTGCATAGGTCCTTTAGAAACTTCACATAGGAAGGGACTTGTTCGATGGCATCAAGCAAGGGAATGTTGATCTTTACTTGCCTAAAAATCTCTATAATATCATGAGAGTTTGGGAGAGATTTTGGAGCAACCAATCTCGAAGGGAATGGTGCTACGGGCTTGTAAATGCGTTCCGTTTCTTGTGGGGCTAAGTTAGATCCATCTTCATCCTCAGAATTTACTGGATCATTAGGCTTGTCGGCCTTCACCGGAATAGATTTGTCAATTTGTTTACCACTTCTAAGAGTGGTGATGGATTCGGCTTGCTCCATGTGTTGGTTGGAAGGATTAGGAATACTCACTTCATGTACTTGCTTTGGATTGGGCTGAGGTTGGGCCAGAAAGGTCCCTTCCCTAGCATTCAAGCGTCCCTTAATCTCATCAACCGAGACTTTAAGCTCTTGGAACATTTGCTGATTTGTTTGATTGATTTGTGTTTGCCCTTGTATAAACGCTTTCAAGGTATCCTCCATTGAGAACTGAGGTGGGGCCATATTTTGCATGGGTGGCCCTCCTTGAGAGTTGGTAGGATTGCCCGTGGGAGCATTCTTCCAACTGAAATTTGGGTGGTTCTTCCAACTAGTATTGTACGTATCACCCACCAGTCCATTGAAAGGCCGTTGATACCCATATGTGGCATTTGCATGTTCATGTAATACCTCTTGAAATGCGGGAATTGTGGGACAATTTTTCTTAGCGTGTAAATCGGTGTGACAAATCCCACATATGTCTCAATAGCTTCATTGGACTTTGGAACTCCACTTTTACTAAGTTCCATAGCCTCGATCTTCCTTGTGAGGTTGGCTATCCTTGCATTCATGTCGTCTTCCTCCTTGAGAATATAAATCCCTCCTTTCTCTTTCTCTTGAGTAGGCTTGGGGTTATTGGGTTTATCCGAGGTATCCCAGGATTGGGCATTTTCAGCCAACATGTCCAAATAACTCCAAGCCTCATCTGGATTTTTGCTCATAAACTCGCCATTACACATCATCTCTACAAATTGGCACATATTGGAACTTAATCCATCGTTGAAAAAGTTTATAATTCGCCAACTCTCCTAGCCATGATGTGGGCAAGCAAGTAGGATGTCCTTAAACCTCTCCCAACATTGGAAGAAAGATTCACCCTCTTTAGCCGAAAAATTCATTATGGCTCTTCACAGGGCGTTCGTTTTATGAGCCGGAAAGAACTTTTTCAAGAATTCCCGGGTCATCTCATTCCATGACCCAATCAAATATGGTCTAAGAGAGTGAAGCCAATTTTTGGCTCTTTCTTTCAATGAAAAGGGAAAGAGTTTAAGTTTAATGGTATCTTTTGAAACATTGGTGTATTGCAAGGTAGCCACCACTTCTTCGAATTCTTTCAAGTGCAGATATGGGCGGTCAGAGTTTAGCCCATAGAACTTTGGTATAAGTTGAATTACACCCGGCTTTATGTCAATGTTTCCGTTGTTTGGTGGTAGAACCACGCAAGAGGGTGTAATTGCATGGGTTGGTTGTAGGTAATCCTGTAGTGATCTCATTGGAGGAACGTTATGTACCTCATTCTCTCCCACTCCCTCTTGATTTGTGTTTGTAGTTGGAGTAGGGGGGAGGATTCCTTAAGGTGTTTGATCCATATTCTCCAAACTTTCACAACGTTGTTGGTAATTCCGGACTCGTCTATGGACTGACAATGGTCCAACTAAACCACCTTCGGATTGGAGACGATTAGAGTGGTCACGTTCCCAACGGGACATAAACCACTCAACTAAAACTAAACTATTCCTAAATCCTAGAAATCTGAAATTAATCTGGAAGTTGGAAAAAAAATCTGTAAAAAGCTAAGTTAGAAAGATGTTACCAGATGTGCTTGAACTAGAGAAGAAATCCTACAAAACAAGCAATTTTGATTAGTGCTAAGAAATTAGAAAAACCCTATCTAATTCTACTTCTACAGCCACTAAAACAATTTGAAAACCGTTATCTAAATTCCCCGACAGCGGCACCGAAAACTTGTTCGCTCGCCTCAAGTGTAAGGCTGCGATGTAGTAATAAAACTCGGTAAGACTGAGGTCGATCCACAGGGAATTGGATAACAAATTCCAAACTATTCCAGCAACTCAGTTTACAATAGATAAGAGTTTCAATTGGAATAATTATGCTAAAACAGTAACTTAATGAAAATCAGTAGTTTAAGGTATTAAGGCATTCAAGGATCCACTTGTAGCAATCCCATGTCAATCCAATCAATCCAAGCAAGATACACAACTAGATTTGAAGTCCTATCTCTCATCTAGTTGGAAAATAAAGCATTAAACACATTCAATCCCATTCAAGTTGAACTTCCAAGTTCTAGTCCCATTCAATCAATGCAGAATTCAAAATCATAGCCTTCGGAGTAACAGCCATGCCTATGGACTATGGCCTGCTCAAGGATTACTATAATTTGAATCTAAACAAGCAACATATGATAATCTCAGAGAATTGCAAGGAATCCATGTCCGGAGCACATGAACTCTCATAAAACATCTCGAACTATCAACTTGAAGAACTAGAATAAATAAAAATCCAAACTTGAATTGAAAGTACTTGAATTAACTGAATCAAATCATGAAATTAGCTACAAGCTTCACCTCTCAGCCTTAGCTGAGAGATTCTAGCCGAGCATTGTCATACTACAACTAGAACTCAAATAAGAAAAAATAAAAACTAGAAAAATCGGAGTTTGGAGGGTTGCAGACGCTCCACAACGACTTCCTTCCTCTCCCATGACATCCCTTGGCTTCTATGATGCCCTAGGAAGAGCCCCTAGGTGTCCTTTTATAGTGAGGATGCTCGGTTGCGTCGGAATCTTCCAGAAACCACGTAAGGTTACGCAGTGCGCAGCAATTTTCGAAACCAGAAATAGAAATTGCCTGATTTTCTGCATGGTCGACCGGTCACGACCGGTCGGACCCATCTGTTTAACAGTCCAGCAAGCTCAAGTGGGAGGATGACCTGCTGGCCGACCGATCAAGACCGGTCGGACTAGACTGGTTATTAGTCCAGCGAGCTCAGCAGAGGGCACAGACTGGTTGACCGACCTGTCAAGACCGGTCGGACCAACTGGTCCTTCTTCCAGTGGTTTCCAAAGGTGTGGCCGACCGGTCGGACAACCGGTTAGACTAACTATTCTTCTTCTTTTTCTTCTTTTCTTTATTCTCTTTTCTCCCTCTTTCTTCTTCCTTCTTTGGTCCACCTTGGACCTTTGTTCACTTCCCCAAGTGTAGGGTTGCGATGTAGTAATAAACTCGGTAAGACCGAGGTCGATCCACGGGGACTATGTAGGATCTCACAATTTCATCCACAAGTGTCTATTGAAGTCTACTAATCAGATTGTTGTATAAAGTTGATGTGAGTAACAAAAGCTGAATTAAATCGAGAGTAATTAATTATAAAAGAGTACTAGGGTTTCAAGGATCCACTTGTAGCAATCCTTGATGTTCAATCCGCTGTGGTTTCTTATTCTCTCAACTAGAATCGACATTCCTATCTGTCCAGTCGGATGATAGAACTGTTAAACCAACAGTCTGTAATATGTAAGTTCTATGCATAAGATTCACTCAGTCTAGGCTGAGCTGAGCATGCTCAATTGCATAGGTCATTCCCCTTTCCTATAGGTCCAGTTCTCAATCATAACCATCCCCAAGTCCTCTCACAAGACAAGGTTAAATTAGGATTTGAACTAGATTCAAATCACCAGCACAGTCCTTACATATTCCAGAAAATCAACTAAAATAGAACTTTGGCCTGAAGTCCCTTTATGAAGAGCTTAGTACTAGAGCGCACTCCGATTCCTCGGATCATACAGGTCTATACCGTTGCAAACAAATTAAGAAGTTAAGTAATTCATCCAAACATCCATGAGTCATCACAAGACTAAGAAAAATTACTTAAAAACTTGTATAAACTTCAAACCTTAGTTCATAATCATGAATTCCAAACTAAAACCACTTAACTACGAATTAAAACATCTTGGATTCACTACAAGCTTCACCTCTTAGCCCTAGCTAAGAGGTTTAGCTGCTCATGATCCAAGGAAACATGAAACAACTACAAAAAGCATGAAAACAGCAAAGCAAACCAAAAGGAGTTGTGAAACTCCAATCTTCACTTCCACAGCCTCCAACCTCGCTTGAGCACTTCTAGGATGCCTTAGGAACGATCCCTAGGTGTCCTCTTATAGTCTGGAGGCTCCACAACGTCGGAAGAATCGAAAATTTGCGTAACACTTACGCAGCGCAGAGAATTTCGGGAAGAAATTAGAAAGTTCTAACTCAGTACGCATGGCCGACCGGTCAAGACCGGTCGGCCTCAAGTGAAAACACTCCAGCAAGCATCTCCGACCGGTCATGACCGGTCGGGCCTATTCCTCCTTGGTCCAGCAAGCATGTCCGACCGGTCATGACCGGTCGGACGCCTTCAGCACTTTCCAGCACCAATGACCGACCGGTCATGACCGGTCGGTCCTCTTCAGTAATGCCCAACATACATGGCTGACCGTTCACTGACCGGTCTGGCTTCCTTGGCCGACCGGTCACGACTGGTCAGCTTCATTTTCTTCTTATTTTCTTCTTTTCTTTCATCTGCTTTCTTCTCTGCTTTGGTTCTTTCTTTCTTTTCTTCTTTAGTCCTCAAACATTCTTCATCAGAATGATCCTAAGTGAGCTCTTTATGTCTTCAATTGAGTAGAGTTCACCCTCAATCTTGTAGTCACAAAACATGCATTGAATTAGCTTACAAACCATACAAACCTTGCACAATGAGTGATGAATTGGGGTTAGAATATGCACAATTAAGAGCTCAACACTGGAGCGTGTGTATAAACTTGTGGCCCCATTCCCCCAACATCTTGTCTCAACCAAAAGGCCAAGTGAAAATCAGGACATTTTAAAAGTTTTCCAACAAGTCAAAATCAACATTCATTTGTTGGATACAATCAAGCAAATTCCTTCATATGCCAAATTTTTAAAGGATCTATGTGCTGTAAAGTGTAAGCAAAATGTGCACAAGAGGGCATTATTTACGGAACAAGAGTGAATGCTATCATACAAAAAAATACTCCCCTAAATTCAAAGATCCCGAAAACCCTACAATCTCTTGCATGATAGGTAACTTCTGGATTAATAGAGTACTTCTCGATCTAGGGGCTAGTGTTAACTTGATTCCCTACTCGGTATATGAGCAACTTGAACTTGGTGAATTAAAACCCACAAAGATAACTTTACAACTTGCAAATCACTCCTTTAGAATATCGAGAGGATTGATTGAGGATGTGTTAGTCCAAATCGATAAGTTCTACTACCCGGTAGACTTTATCATTTTGGATACACAAGTGTTTACAAATGTATGCACTCGAGTTCTCGTCATTCTAAGTCGACCATTCCCAGCAACCGCCAGTGCTATAATCAATTGTAGGAATGGGGTTATCAAAATATCCATTGAAAATATGACAATGAAGCTGAATGTATTTCATTTGCATAAACAATAAGAGGATGAGGATGATGATGTAGATGAGATCCACATGATTAATTTCATAGATACAATTGTGGATGATGATGAGCCACCCTCGGCTAAATTATCCAAAACCTTAGAAGTTTGCTTGGCTCATTCCAAGGAAGAAGTAATTTTAGATATTGAAGATGCATTAGAAGAGCAAAAATCTGAAAATTTGATTGACAAGGCACCGATAACTAATTTGAACAATTTTGTTGTGCAGGAATTTGATGGATTCGTGCTTGATTTGCCTAAGGAGAGGACAATCTGTGAAAGTGTAGCAGTTGAGGACGTATTCCAATCTACACAAGCGACTGAGGAGGTTGAAGTTTCCTACACTTTAAAATAGTGTTTGACCTATTTTGAGGATTGAGATGATCCTATGATCCGTGACATTGTCAATGCTTTAAGGAAAACTTCAACAGTGCTAAAAAAGACTCCTTCCAGAGTGTAATACCGATTTATCAATTGTGGAAACATCGGTACAATATGATTATGTGGAGACCTTACCAACTTGTGAAGAAGAAATCCAAGTCTCCACATCACTTTGGCTTGTTCAAACATAAGTGGACCATCTCTGGGATGATCCTTACTTGATTAATGTTTCTCTATACAAGTTGGAAAGGAGATTCACATTTGATGATCTCAAACCGAAGAAATTCTCCTTTCCTAACACATGAGGTGATAACTTTGAGAAACCCGCTGAACTTTTCAACCGGGTTTTCAATGGATTAGAATGACAAACATCACCCATGTGCATTATGAAGCAGGATGGTGGATGGTATTACTGAAAAACTTTTTACTCCACCTCATAATCATGCTAGATTCCATTCCTTTGGATTGTTATAGTCAAATTGCGGTGATCGGAGGATCTCGCGAGGACTCGAGACGTGCAAGCACCCTTATAACAATATACAACTTGCGAGCCCATTTGGTCGAGTCTCGCACATTAGACAAGTACGACGCACAGTTACCGAGTCATCGAGCCCTTATGGTCGATGCTTGAATATTAGGAGAGTACGGAATATCTTTCTCAACATGCGAGCAGCTCGGCTCGTGGTCGCCGAAAGGGGTCACATCTCAACATGCGAGCAGCTCGGCTCGTGGTCACCGAAAGGGGTCGCATCTCAAAATACGAGTAGTTATTTCTGAATCAAAGCATTCTCCGCCTTTATAGTTCCAGCAGCCCATATAGACTGATTTTGGGCTTATCTTTGCCTGTGACACCAGATGTCAAGGGATCACTATTAGGAAACGTAATCGACCAGATGTCTAATTGGATTATGTCATTCCCTTGTTTAGGGATCAACAGGATAAGCACCCTATCCCTGAAAATTAGTAGTAATCTTGACGTCCTACGTAACAGAGTGGGTCATATGGATCAATATAAATGGATGGCTTCATCGATAAGAAGGTACACAATCTCTGAGTTCTAAACCCCTTCGTTTTCTTTGTAACTACGTCCCATCTAACTTAAGCTTCGGAGGGCTAACGGCTGGACGCCGACCACTCGTAGTTTTCCTTTGTCTCTTTTCAGGATCCGGAGAAAACTGGCTGGAAGAAGGTGAATGTCTGGAGGACCTTGTTACAAAATCCGACGTAAACAGATTGGTGCCGTCTATGGGAACACTTGATCATCAAGATTAGCTGCTCTCATCACTGATCGAAGTCCTCCCACCATGCCTCCCAAAAAGACAGTTCATCCTTCCACTTTAAGACAGACGCTGCCTCCGCCTGACATTATCGAACCAGGGTTCATCCCTCCGACTACTTCGATGGGCATCCCCCAGGGAGACCTCAACATGTCATCGCAAAACCCGTTATTTGATGCTTCTGGGAATCAAGAAGATGTCATGATTTTCCTCAGAAACACACTCTTAACCCTCAATGCCGAATTTCAAGCCTTGTCTAATCGGGCTTGATTAGCATTTCCTGGAGCCACAGCGACAACCTTCTGAAGGGTTGCCAGCGCAACCTGTACCAGTGGCTTCCAGACATTCCACGGACTAGCCACAAGTCCAACCAAATCATCCTCCGTCAAATCGAATGCCACTCGGCAACCAAGCCCCGGTACTACCCCCACATTCCATTCACTCCAGTACTTCCCGGCAAGAGCAATCTCAGGGGTCCACCGTCGAAACGTCAGGTTATACCTTACCATGGGAAGGGGACCTCAAGAGAATCATGATCGTTTTGATGATATGGAACAACGATATCAGGCAAATCAACCATCTGCTGTTGTGGCGTCGATAAATCGATCCGAGTCCCCTTTTACCCGCGAGGTCATGGAAGCACCTTTACCTAGGAAGTATCGCATGCCCATCATCGCCCCGTATACAGGTACGGGCGATCCTCTCGAACACTTGGAAACGTATAGGTCTCTTATGGAGTTGGAGGGACATGGGTCAGAAATCATATGTAGGGCTTTTTCCCTAACCTTAAAGGGGTAGCTCGTACATGGTTCCGAGGGATAAAGCCTTGATCCATCGGGTCCTTCGCATAGTTATCGGAGCTATTCCTCTCTCAATTCATGGGAAGCATCAGTACCAAAAAGCCAGCATCTCACCTAATGGATTTACAGTACGGTTCACTGCAGAGGACGTCCAAACTAAAGGTTATACCGAAGAAAAAGGCCTCACCGCCCTTATAGCCGGAATTACAAGTGAGAAATTTAGATTTGCCCTAAATAAGAACCCTCCTAAAACCATGATGGAATTCCAAGTAAAAGCTCAGAAATATATCAATGCGAAAGAAGTTGCTTTAGCACGTCATGGTATACAGGGCAAGAAGCTCAAGCCAGAAGAAATCTCTCCCCCGGATAAGAAATATCGGCGTGATCGACGGGACCGCTCTCCCAAGAAGATTTATTCTGGTAAATATCGTAACTACGCTCCTCTCAACCGATCCCCTGAAAAGGTGCTAATGGAGATCAAGCATAAACCATATGTGAAATGGCCTGCAAAGATCAAATCTGATCCTGAAAAGAGAGATAAGAGCAAGTTTTGTTATTTTCATAAAGACCATGGGCAAGCACCCAAGATTGCATATCTTTACGAGATCACATCGAAGCTCTCATTCGAAAAGGTCATCTTCAAGATTATGTTGTCCGACAAGGTCGATCACCTAAAAGGGTGGAAGCCCTGCCACACCAGAAGAAGTCACCTCACCATCATACTTCACAAGAAGACATTGAACCTACTAGGGAGATTCGGACCATCGCCGGAGGACCAGCGTGCGGGGGAGATTCTTAAGCTTCAAGAAATCCATACACTCGCAAGGCATCTAAAAAGCCCCAGGATATCTATTGGTTGGAACAGACGTCCAACACGTCAGAATCCGACCATCCTCCAATCTCCTTCTCCCTCGAGGATGCAGAGGGGATTCACTTCCCTCACGAAGACTTCATCGTGGGCGCGTTGAAGGTATCAAATTATCTGACTCATCATATTATGGCGGATACAGGTAGCTCTGTTGATATTCTCTACCTAGAGGCTTTCAACAAAATGACGCTTGCCAGGAGCCTGCTCAAACCAATTTCAACCCCTCTCATCGGCTTCGAGGGCGAAGTGGTGACACCTGAAGGAAGCATTGACCTTCCAGTCACCTTTGGTGAGAACCCAGCGAAAATGACTATCTTCGTAAATTTCCTCGTGGTAGATTGAAGATCAGCATATAACGCCATTTTGGGTCGACCTTCGCTTAACAAGGTAGGGCAGCGTTGCATCCGCTATACTTGTGCATAAAATTCCCTACCTAAAATGGTGTCGAGGTTGTACGAGAAAATTAAAAGGAAGCCCGAGCGTGTTACGTGATAGCCGTACAAGACCGGAAAAAGGCCTAGACGACGCCAGTTATGATGGTAACACAAGATCCATCAGGTCTTCCGAGGGCAACCTCGTTGGACCCAAGAGAGAATGCTCTCCAATCTGGAACTCCCAGAGAAGAGACAGTGGCAATCCACTTAACTGAAGACGACTCGTCCAAAGTTGTCTACGTGGGATCCTCTTTAAGCAGCGTCTTTCGGGACAATCTGGTCTGTTTCCTTACCGAATACCAAGATGTGTTTGCCTAGTCTCATAGAGACATGCCGGGCATTGATCCCAGCATCATAGCACATCGTCTGAACGTTGATCCGAAGTATCAACTTGTTCACTAGCGCCGGCGTGCCTTCACTACAGAGAGGCAAATGGTAATCAAGACCGAGGTCGAAAAGTTGCTCACAGTCAATTTTATAAAAGAAGTCGACTACACAGAGTGGGTCACGAACGTGGTTCTCGTTCGAAAAGCTAATGGCAAATGGAGGATGTGCGTTGACTATTCCGATTTGAACAAAGTGTGTCCCAAAGACAGCTTCCCGACACCGCGAATCGATCAGCTGGTTGATTCGATGGCAGGGCATGCCTTGCTAAGTTTCATGGACGCCTATTCTGGTTATAATCAGATTATAATACATCCGCCTGATAGCCAGCACATCACCTTCATCACCGACCGAGGCCTGTATTACTACCAGGTAATGCCTTTTGGTCTTAAAAATGCAGGGGCCACCTATCAACGCCTCGTCAATAAAATATTCGTCACACAAATCGACAGGAATATGGAGGTTTATGTCGACGACATGCTCGTGAAAAGCGTCGTAGAAAATGACCACCTTGCAGATCTTCGAGAAGCCTTTGACTTAATAAGGAAGTATTAGATGAAACTAAATCTAGAGAAATGTGCGTTCGGTGTGTCCACTGAAAAATTTCTCGGATTTATGTTGGCCAGCGAGGAATCGAGGAAAATCCTGAAAAAATAAAAGCATTGATCGAAATGAAGTCTCCGACCACTCTCAAAGATGTGCAATGTTTGGCGGGTCGCATCGCATCGTTGAACAGGTTCATTTCACGGGCCTTTGACAAGTGTTTACCCTTCGTTAAGCTCCTCCGAGCCACCGCCAAATCTGATTGGGAGTGGACACCGTAATACGAAGAAGCATTCCAACAACTGAAGCAATATATGAGTGCATCCCTCGTTTTATCTAAACTTGTGGTGCACGAGCAACTTCTTCTTTATTTATCTGTGTCTTCTACGGCCATTAGTGTCGCTTTAATAAGAGAAGATTTTGGGGTACAAAGGCCCGTTTATTATATTAGTCGAGCGATGGTGGATGCCGAAACTCGGTATTCTGATATGGAGAAGTTGGCCCTTACTTTAGTCACGGCTGCCCGAAAACTGCGACCCTACTTCCAAGCCCACTCTATATTAGTGCCAACAAATCATCCGTTACGGCAGGTCCTTCAAAAACCTAAGGTTTCAGGGCGATTAACTAAATGGGCGGTCGAGATCAGTGAGCACGATATTTCGTTCTGCCCCAGGACCGCCATCAAGGGACAGGCCGTGGCTGACTTCATCGCCGAATTCACATACTCCTCTCCCGATGATAATTTCGCGACCAGTGACCAGCCACCCTGGTCACTCTTCGTGGACGGGTCCTCACAGGCCACCGGTAGCGGAGCGGGACTAATTCTAGTTGCTCCAGACGGGTCGCGTTTTCAATACGCTTTACGATTTGATTCTCGCATCTCAAATAATGAAGCAGAATATGAGGCTCTGATCGTTAGCCTCGATTTAGCAAACATCCTCTCAATTCAGAATCTACTCATTCATAGTGACGCTCAGCTCATAGTCAATCAGGTACTCGGCGAATTTGAAGCAAAAGAAGAAAGGATGGCCTTATACAAATCTCGAGTGCTCATCCTACTCGCGAAGCTGGAGAATTATGAAATAATCCACATCCCTCGCGAGAAGAACAAACTCGCAGATTCTTTGGCAAAACTCGCCTCTGCACCAGAATCTGAGTTATCACATTCAATTCCCATCGAGCACCTTTGGACCCCGAGTATCGACCAAGCAATTCCTGGGCAAGTGATGGCGGTCCATCCCTCTTCATGTTGGATGGACCCCATTGTCCTCTATCTCAGGGATGGACATCTTCCAGACAACAAGAAATCCGCATGACAAATTCGTCATGGAGTTGCCAGGTATACTTTACAAAATGGAACATTATTACGTAAGAGTTTCTCTTTGCCCTACTTAAGGTGTCTTCACCCAGAAGAAGCACATCGTGTTCTGGATGAAATACACCAGGGGGCATGTGGTAACCACCCAAGGGGACGATCTCTATCATATAAGGCGATAAGGCAAGGATATTACTGGCCCACTACGAAGGCGGATGCGTTCGAATTCTATAAAAAATGTGACAAGTGCCTGCAATACTCTCTTATACCTCATGTACCGTCTAAGAAAATGACACCAATGGATAGCCCTTGGCCCTTTGCCTAATGGGAAGTCGATATCATCGGGCCCTTACCTATCGAGAAAGGTCAAAATAGGTTCACAATCGTGGCGGTCGATTACTTCACCAAATGGGTCGAGGTAGAACCATTAGCCAAAATTACCGAGAAACACACCACTAAGTTCGTATGGAGAAATATCGTATGCCGTTATGGGCTCCCCCACATTATAATCACTGACAATGGAAAGCAATTCGAAAACGCCGCTTTCGATGAATTTTGCGAAAAATGAAAGATATGCAATGTCTGCACTTCTCCATATCATCCTCAAGCAAATGGGCAAGTTGAAGCGGTGAATAAAATCATCAAGCATCATTTAAAGACCAAGCTCGGTGAGTGTAAAGGCATGTGGCCAGAACTCCTGCCCGAAGTCTTATGGGCATATAGGACTACGACTCGCACATCAACAGGCAAAACTCCTTTCTCCTTGGCATTCGGTACCGACGCAGTAGTACCGGTTGAAATTCAAGTACCTTCGCATCGAATCGAGCAATATGATCCCACTTGTAATCAGGAAGGTCTCCGACTTCATCTCGATCTATTGAAAGAGTAGAGGGATGCCTCCCACCTGCGAGCATCAGTGTATCAGCAGTTCATTGCTCGCTATCATAATGCTAAAGTCCGACCTAGAGCTTTTCAGCTCGGCGATTTGGTCCTTAGACAAAACCTTGGAGCTCCTGCTCGTTCGCTGGATCCAAATTAGGAAGGCCCGTATCGAGTCATCAAAATTGTGCGACCTGGTACTTATTATCTTCAAGATATGCAGGGAAGACCCGTGCATCGCCCTTGGCATATAGAACATTTGCTACGGTATTTCCCTTAATTCGATGTAATTCTGAACAACATTCGAATGAATAAGAATTAAAGTCAGTCTTTTGGTCGCTACTCCATTTGATTGGACCCGAATAGCCTCGAAGAGAATACACACATTCCCTTGGCCAATTGTCTACCCTTGGTAGAATTAAAGTCAGTCTTTTGGTCGCTACTCCATTTAATTGGACCCGAATAGCCCCGAAGAGAATACACACATACTCTTGGCCAATTGTCTACCCTTGGTAGAATCGAAGCCTCAATCGATAGATCAGTCTATCTCCACGCCGACATGGTCACCACAACCCCCGGATTGAGCCTAACTCATTACTACGTGAGTTAAGTATGAAGGCATTCAGTATACAAGAAAGGAAGAGCGAAAGAAAGGAGGAATAAGACGCCAACAACATCATCAAAAGGTATTTTTCATTCATCTCAATTGATTACAAAGTCAATTTGACATAAGTTAAGCAAAGAAAAGAAAGATAATCATTCTCATGCATCGGTTGGAGGAGGAGCGGCACTCTCAACTTCAGGGCCCACTTAGGGGACCCCTCCAGCTTGAGTGACCTCGGTCACTTCGTTCTCGACAGCTGCTCTTTCCTCCGCAGCTATGATGGTCGCAACCTTCTCGAATTCGCCCATATCAAAAGATGGAGACATCCGCTGCACTACTCGTAGTGCGAAGTCACGATAAGCATCGTACGACTCATATCTCTCATCGTCGTACAATAGCGAAGTTTGGAACTCCGTGATGGCTCGGGCTCCTTCTTCAGAGAGCATCTTGACAAGGGCTACTCTCTCCTCATCCCAGTGGATCGAGTCGTCCTTGAGCTGCGCGAGAGTGGAGTGCTCTTTATCCAAATTATCACTAACTTCCTTGAGCTGCGAATTGGTCTCTGTGAGCCGCTCCTCCAACGAGATCTTGTCTTGATGGAAGATCTCTCTTTCTCTCTCTACCTTCTCCTTCAACTCCGCGAGCTTGGCGAAGTTGGAGTCCAAAGCCTGATATCTATCAGTCAGGACTTGGACCTTCTCGATGAGGATCTTTTTCTCCTTAGTCATCTTCGCGATCAAGGTCTCACGAGACTTGATGACTTGGTCCCTTTCGTGGACCGCCTTCTCCAGACCAACCCTCTTCCCGTCAGCCTCATCTATCACACGACAGGCGGCGAGGATGTCACGCCTCGTTCGTAGAATGAGGTCCAAGCCCTACAGAACAGAAGAATGGTTATGAGATAAGTACTCGGGAGCAAACAAAGGGAGCAAAACAACAGGGTCAAATTAAAAAACATGTTACCTGTACCATCCTCACTCCCGCATCGAGGAAGAGGTTTTCAGGACTTGGCTCGGGAAGGGTGCTAAAGGTCTGGGGGGAGATGTTGTCGAACAAGAACTTGCAAATTGGGTGGAGATGACGGGGGAGGGTGAATGCTCCGCTTCCAGAGGGTTGGGCTACGACCAGTTCATCTAGGCTCGCAGCTTGAATAGTAGTCGGCTCACGAGCGGGAGCCAACTCGCGAGCACCTTCAGGCTCGCGAGATTCTTCAGCTGGGGGGAAGCTTGCCCCCGCCCCGTCGTCCCTCGGGAAGTTATCGACAATATTAATTACTGGTGGTTCAGGAGGAACCACCAGTGAAGGAGCCACGGGTGCAGGTGCCGCTGGCGCAGCCACCGCGGCCTCAAGAAGAGGAGTTTGGGCAACTCCACCCGTCCGATTAGATGGATGAGAAGGACCGGTAGATGCCTTCTTCTGCCTCTTCAAGTTTGTGCCCTTGAGGCGAGGCAGCTACCCTCTCTTCTCCCCGGCATTTGTCATCGTGACCTCCTCGTGACATATTAGTCCTGCCGCTGCGAGTCGAGAGGCTGACAGACAAGCCTCGATATGCCTGTCTCGAGCAGGCAACTTGTACACCTTCACGATCTTTCCGCGAATTCCTCCCTTTAGGTTCGGCTTCCCCAAAGTCAGGATACCTGCAAATACGAGCAGAGGTTAAAAACGTAAAAAACCCTAAATTGGTTCGCGAAGCCTGCGGAGTGTGAAACTGTGCCCACCTTCACAGAAAAAGTGGTTCACACCAGGTCCCCCAGAAGTGGATCTTGACTCAGACTCCCAGCTCCCGGAAGCATAGAACCAGCGTTTCCTCCATTCGGGATAATTTGAAGAGGGTTTCCCCAGGACAAAGTTATCCCGGTGCAAGTAACATAGATAATACCACCCTTCGCTGGAGGGTGCCTTCTTGAGTCGGAACATTTGGAGAAACTCTTCGGCAGTTAACTCCCAGTTACCAGCTTGCGCCCGGAGAGTGAAGGAGCTTAAGACCACCCTCCATCCGTTTACGATAAGTTGCCCAGGGGCAATCTTATCACTCCAGAGTACACCGCGAATGAAAGGGTGGAGAGGAAGGCGAACCCCAAGAATAAATAAGTATTCATAGATGGCAACACATCCTGGGGGAGGAGAATCCGGGGTTTCTCCCTCTCCGGGTAACTGGAGAACGACCGAGTCAGGGACTTTGTATCTCTCCCGTAACTCATTCAGTCGTTCCTCCGACAGGATGGATGGGTACCCGGACGCGGAGTACCTACCCGCCGGAACCCTCGCACTGTTGAAGGAAGAAGATTCCGGGGTGGCATCCCCCAAGGGGACAGTCTCCTCATCAGAATCTCCAGCCATGGAAGTTTTTAAGATAAAAAGAAGAGAGGAAGGAATACTATGGAAGAAAAGAAGAACGAGGTGCGGAGTTATACCAGAAACACCGGAGAAAGAGAATTACACTGGAAGAAGAAGGATACACCAGGAGAAAGTAAGGAAAGATGAAGAGTTTTCGAAAACTTCTGTGAAAGTTCGAAGATTTGGCAGACTCCATATATTTATAAGCAATCATTTCGTAGGATTTGGTGACACGTGGCGATCACCCGTTTGGCACAGCAGTCGAACAGGCATGCCTATTAATTCCATAGACACGTGGGGAGCATCTCTTCATTTCCTCTCTGCCGAAAAGCTGTGGAAGGTTGGCACTCATTAATGCCAGCCCAATCATGTACGGCTTCATCTCCAATAAAGGTATTAAGCGGTTATGCATGCCAGTAAGCAAGTCCTTCCCTTAGACTTCTCGGCAGCAAGGACTTGGGGGCCATCTGTTATAGTCAAATTGCGGTGATCGGAGGATCTCGCGAGGACTCGAGACGTGCGAGCACCCTTATAACAATATTCGACCTGCGAGCCCATCTGGTCGAGTCTCGCACATTAGACAAGTACGACGCACAGTTACCGAGTCATCGAGCCCTTATGGTCGATGCTTGAATATTAAGAGAGTATGGAATATCTTTCTCAACATGCGAGCAGCTCGGCTCGTGGTCGCCGAAAGGGGTCACATCTCAATATACGAGCAGCTCGGCTCGTGATCGCCAAAAGGGGTCGCATCTCAAAATACGAGTAGTTATTTCCAAATCAAAGCAGTCTCCGCCTTTATAGTTCCAGCAGCCCATATAGACCGATTTTGGGCTTATCTTTGCCTGTGGCACCAGATCTTAGGGGATCACTATCAGGAAACGTAATCGACCAGATGTCTAATTGGATCATGTCGTTTCCTTATTTAGGGATCAATAGAATAAGCACCTTATCCCTGGAAATTAGTAGTATTCTTGACGTCCTACGTAACAGAGTGGGTCATTTGGATCAATATAAATGGATGGCTTCATCGATAAGAAGGTACACAATCTCTGAGTTCTAAACCCCTTCGTTTCCTTTGTAACTACGTCCCATCTAACTTAAGCTTCGGAGGGCCAACGGCTGGACGCCGCCCACCAGTAGTTTTCCTTTGTCTCTTTTCAGGATCCGGAGAAAACTGCCTGGAAGGAAGGTGAATGTCTGGAGGACCCTATTACAAAATCCGACATAAACATGGATGATCATGTATATCAAGATTGACCTCCTAGTTTGACGGAGGTATAGAGTAGTTTATCTTAATTTGATTTGTTTAGTTGTTTGAATTTACAGACTTCCATATTTGAGTCTCTCAAGTACTCTCATTCTAACTCTCTGTTATTTTTGTCATTGTATATTGCATATTTTTTTACATTGAGGACAATGTAAGATTTTGGTTGGGGGTAAGATTCCTAGATCGATCTAGTGCTTTGTGACATTTCGAGTAATTTTTGTATGAAAATATTCGATTTTTCTGAAAATTCAAAACTCTTTTGGAAAACTTTATTTCTATGCACTTGGGATGTTATGAGTATGAAAAAAAGAGAGATGAAGTGATTGATTTTAAAAGCCTTGAATTACCTATAATATAATAGTTTTCTATATGAATTTCCCTATTTATATGATTGATAGAAAATTTGAACACTTTTGAGTCCAATTCACATCACACGATTCTCATGATTGAAGGGATTATGTAGATTTGTAGATCGGTTAGACCGAGATTTAAATTGTTTGGGAACCAAGCCGGGGAACTTTGTCCATCCTTGTTCATGTGAAAATAAGAGAAAGGAATGGAAGATATGGATTTCTAAAAATCATATCTCATGTATATGAAAAGAGAAAAAAATGGTTATTGTTGAAATTTTTTTGAAAAAATTTGAAAAGGGCTACCTATTACCAACCAAGGGAAGGTCTACCCGTAACCTAAGCTGGAAATGGGAAGTAGTGTGAAATCCGTTGAAGGAATGGTAAGGAAAATTCTTGTCATAAGCATTTGGTTGATCTATACAATTTTAGATCCACAGTTTCGCTGATTTATGAATAAGGTAATCCTAAAAATTCATGAGATGAACATTCACTATGCACACTAGATCGTATGTGTTTGGATTCTTCTATTTTTTAATCAATCGGTGGGGATTCTATGTGAACACTTATTATGTTTGGGGAGTTTAAGATTTCAGCTTCTTATTACTAATTCTCTCTAAATTTTGTGCTTCTATGTCTTTAAGTTTATAGAAGTATAGTTTCCAAGAGAGAGTTGGGTATTGAAAAGTTGGATTTGTTTCACGCTTGTTTTGCTCGGGACTAGAAAAATGCTGGTTAGGGGGTGTGTTGAGCCTTTAATTATACATACTTTAACCCTAATTCATCACTCTTTATGCATGATTTATAGTGTTAAAAACATATGTTATGCATGTGTTTATGTTTGTAGGAATGAGAGAGAGACCTTGTGAATTCAATGTCAAAATACCACTCTAGGACTCCTTGAGGATCAACGAAAGAAAGGCTAAGAATGGAAGAAAAAAGTCATGAATGATGGAATTGAAAAATAAAGAAAAACATTAAAGAAATCATGTTAAAAGACCTATAAGGGGAAAAAAACAAAAACCAAAGTGCAGAGTTGCATGGCCAAAAAATCAAATTATAGAAACTGTAGAAAATAGCCCTGTTATTTCACGATCGATCGGTGGATGTTGAGCTCTTAAATGTGTATATTCTAACCCCATTTCATCACTAACTATGCATGATTCACGTACTTAAAGACTATTCTAATGCATGTTTTGTGATTGTAGGAACGAGACGGAGACTTCATTAATTCAATGATTAAAAGGTCACTTTAAACACATTGAAGATCGAAAGACCAAGTGTCAAAAGGTGGAAGAAAGAAACAAGAGAGAAAGAGAAGGGAAGAAGGAAGAAGTGCAAAAAAATGCACTGTTGACCGGTCGGCCATGGCCACGGCTAGTTGTCCAACCGGTCGAAAATTCAACAGAGAGCCCTCCTTTTCTGCAAACCTTGCTGGTGTTGGACCAAAAAGAGGAAAACTCGATCAGTCGTTTAACCAGTCGAGAAATCAAAAGGCGGGGATGAAAAAAATCCAAAAACTCACTAAACTATTTTTGAACATTTGTGACCGGTCGTCGAGGGGCTCCGAATGGTCGAGTGCGTAATAGAGCTTGTTCTGCAAGCCCAGAAAATTGCTGTACTGTGTAACTTTTACACGATTTCTCAAAGATTCTGCATAACTGGAGCCGAAAATCTATAAAAGGACTCCTCCACTATGTTCCTAGGGCATCCTAGAAGAGTTCTACTATCGTGGAAGGCAGCGAAAGAGGGATTTAGAGTTCTACAAATCCATCTTCTAGTTTGCTTTCTAGTTTTCATGTTTTTAGTTTGATTTCATGTTTTTCTTAAGCATGGTCGGCTAACCCTCTTAACTAGGACTAAGAGGTGAAGCTTGTAGTAGATCTAAGATGTTTTAATTCATTTAATATGGTTTCAAGTTGGATGTTTATTAATTGAACAATGGTTTGATGAGTTTGAATAAAGTTTTAAGTAGTTTTTTTTAATCTTATGATGACTCATCGATGTTTGGAAGAATTGCTTTAGTTCTTAATTGTTTTGCATGGATCTAGACCTGTACGCTCTGAGGAATCAGATTCAAGACGCTCTAGAACTTGGTTCTTCATATGGGAACTTCAAACCAAAGTTCTACTTTTCTCTGTAAATCTGTAATATGGGTTGTTTCTTCATGTGATTTAGATTAAGTTCAATCCATGATATAGTTAAACTTTGTGACATGGTTTGATGATTATTATGGGTGTGATTTTAACCTATTAGAATTAGGATTGACCTATGTAATTGAGTGTGCTCAAGTCCTAACTTGAATTGAGGGAATCATGTTCAAGAACAATACATATGATAGATTATTGTTGAATTAACCGCTCTATCATCCGGCTAGATAGGATTTTATTTCGATTCTAGTTGTGTAACTGAGAAACCATAGCGAATTATGCATCAAGCATTGTTACAAGTGGATCCTTGGCACCCTATTGCTTCTTTTATATTGTTTACATTCCCTTCTAGTTTACAAATTACTCCTATACATTCAATTTCCAAAATATGTTTAGCTTGATTTCAATTAAAGACTATTAGAAGTAGTTTTGTGATTTCCTAAATTAGTCCCTGAGAACGATCTCAGTCTCTACCGAATTATTACTACATCGTAACCCTACACTTGGGGAAGCGAACAAGTTTTTGGCACTGTTGCCAGGTACTTTGACTATTTTTACAGAATTTTTGAAATTAGTTTTTACTTAAAAATTTTAAGATTCTTATACTAACTTAGTTTGTTTTGTTTTATTTTTATTTTTGCAGAGATTTTAGGAGTTGAAGTAGTTCATCCAAATCAAGTTTTTCTAACTCTTTTTAGTCTTTTATTTTTTTTCTGAAATTTACATGCCACATTGGGTTCGGGATTCAAATAACCGATTAATTAGCGAAGGGAGGAATTGTTGAAGGGATTGATAAGGAGCCACATGCTAAGAAATGTTTACATTTTCAAATCTTTTCTGAAAGTATGGCTGAAAATCAACCTGATCCAATGGCCAATCAAAATCTGGGCCAAAACCAAACTGAAACAGGAGAGAACGAAGTTGAGAATGTTCATCGACCAAGAACTCTACGTGACTACTTGCAACCTGTAAGAGCGAGCACTCCCTCATGTATAATCTTTCCATACAATGCAGGGAACATTGATCTTAAGCCGGGAGTAATCCAACTTCTTCCTAAATTCCATGGATTAGACAGCGAAAGTGCCTATCAACATTTCAAAGAATTCGATTAGGTGACAGTCACGTTGCACTTTTTAAACGTAATAGATGATGTTGTGCGACTTAAGTTATTTCTTTTTTCACTTAAAGAGAAAGCTAAGGCTTAGATTCATGCATTAAGGCCAAGATTAATTGGTACATGGACTGAGATGACTACGGAGTTCATAAAAAAATTCTTCCCTACTTATAAAACAATCATGCTAAGGCGCTTCATCATGAATTTTGCTCAAAAAGAGGTTGAGACCTTTTTCTAATGTTGGGAGAGGTTCAAAGACTTGTTGAATACATGCCCACATCATGGCTATGAAAGTTGGCAGGTAATAAGTTTTTTCTATAAAGGACTAACTTCGACCATGCGCCAATTCGTAGAGATGATGTGTAATGAAGAATTCATGAATAAGGAAGCCAAGGAAGCATGTGACTATTTTGATCTCTTAGCCGAGAATGCACAATCTTGGGATACATCTAAATTAGCAAATCCCAAAACGAGCCAACAAAGGGAAAATGGAGGAATTTATGTCCTATCAAAAGAAGACAACATAAGTGCATGTGTGGCTATCCTCACAAGAAAAGTTGAGGACATGGAATTGAAAAAAGGAGAGACGATTAACTCAGAGGAAGTTGATAATGTTTGTGGGATTTTTGCCGGTAATCAACATGCAACACAGGATTGTCCTACAATTCCTGCGTTTCAAGAAGTTTTGTAAGAACAATCAAATGCCATAAACAATTATCAACGACCATTTAGTGCTCCAAACTCGAACACGTATAATTCAAGTTGTAAGAACCATCTCAACTTCAGTTGGAAGAATGAGCCATCTGAGAATTCAAACAACAATCCAAAAGCTACACTTGAGGAGATGTTGGGAGCTTTCGTATCGGTACAAGATGAATACAATAAGACTAATTCTATGAAAATTGATGGGTTCATGCAAGAATAACTAAGATTTAACTCAAACACATCTCAAGCCATCAATGACTTGAAAACATCAATGGCTAAAGTTGAATATCATCTTAATGTTAGGGAGAAAGGCACACTTCCCGCCCAACCTTTCCCTAACCTAAGAAACCAATTTGTGATACACGATCCCACCTCATCTTCCCAACATATGGAGCATGTTCAAGCTATCACCACCTTGAGGAGTGGCAAAACCATTGATAAATCTAATCCGGTGAAGGCCCCAAAGCCTAATGATCCAGAAAATGCCAACAAGGATGATAGCTCTAACAAAACTGCATAAGAGAAAGAACTGGAAAGGCGATACAAGCCGGTTGCCCCATTTCCCCAAATGTTGATTTCACCCAAACCTTTAAACAAAAATCTAAAAATTCTAAAGGTTTTTTAAGCAAGTGAAGATCAACATTTCATTGTTGGATGCCATAAAACAAATACCATCATATGCTAAATTTTTTAAGGAACTTTGTACGGTCAAAAGGAAATACAATATACACAATAAAGTACTTTTGACTGAGAACTTGAGCACCATCATCAAACAAGAAGTACCTTAAAAATACAAGGATCTGGGTAGTCCTACCATCTCAGGCATAATAGGTGACTACTGGATCGAATAAGCCTTACTCAACTTGGATGCAAGTTTAACCTCAACCCATACTCGGTTTACGAGCAACTTGGTTTAGGTGAATTAAAACCCACCAAAACCATACTCCAACTTGCTGATAAATCTATTCATGTACCGACAGGGATGATTGAAGATGTTCTTGTCCAAGTTGATAAATTCTACTATCCAGTGAATTTTATTGTCTTGGATACACATCCTGTGATTGGTGCTGGTGCTCAAATTCCCGTCATACTTGGTCGCCCTTTCTTAGATACTTCAAATGCAATCATCAATTGTAGAAACGGGTTGGGACAAATGTCCTTTAGAAATATGACACTCGAACTGAATATTTTCTATTTATACAAACAACCACGGGATGGTGATGATGAGATCCATAAAATAAATTTGATTGACTCGTTCGTGAAAGATATATCCCTCTTGACATTCTCCTCTGATCCCTTGGAGGCATGTTTGGCCCACTCTCATGAGATTGATGATGATAGGATATAGGAGATTGGTGCCATTTTAGACTCTGTGCCGGTACTTGACACTAACAGATGAAAGACACCATTCGAGACTTTGCCTTTAACCGAGAACAAGCCTCTTCCATCTAGTATTAAGGCGCCGAAGTTCGACTTAAAACTATTGCCTACAGATTATATATATATATATATATATATATATATATATAGGTCGAGATGAGACATATCCAGTGGTGATTTCTTCCCACTTGAATCAAGAACAAGAGAATAGATTGATTGCCATTCTAAAAGAGTATAAGAATGCCATCGGGTGATCAATTGCGGATTTCAAAGGCATAAACCCTTTGATTTGTACTCATCGCATACACCTTAAGGAGAATGCGAGAATATCTATGCAACCACAAAGACACCTCAATCCAAACATGAAGGAGGTGGTTAAGGGCAAGGTGTTAAAACATTTGGATGTGGGTATCATTTACCCAATATCCGATAGTCAATGGGTGGGTCCAACTCAAGTCGTGCCTAAAAAATCTGGAATAACCATCGTAGCCAATGCCAACAATGAACTCATGCCAACCAAGGTCACTACCGGTTGGAGAATGTGCATTGACTACCGGAAGCTAAACACTGTCATGAGGAAAGACCACTTCCCCTTACTTTTTGCTGATCAGATCTTAGAAAGGTTAGCGGGTCATTCCCACTTTTGCTTCCTCGATGAATATTTAGGGTACAACCAAATAGAGATTGCTCGAGAGGACCAAGAGAAAACAACACTCACATGCTCATTTGGCACATTTTCGTATCAAAGGATGCCGTTTAGACTATGTAATGCTCCTACCACCTTTCAGCATTGCATGTTGAGCATTTTTTCTGATATGGTAGGGAGAATTCTCAAATTTTTTATGAACGACTTCTCCATATTTGGTCGCGACTTTGATGAGTGCCTTGAGTACTTAAAAACTATTTTGAAAAGGTGTGAATAAAAAAACCTTGTGTTGAATTGGGAGAAATGTCACTTTATGGTTCAAAAGGGAATAGTCTTTGGTCACATTATCTCTGCCAAAGGAATCGAAGTGGATAAAGCTAAAATCGATCTTATCTCTAACTTTCCACCACCCAAGAGCGTACAGGATGTGCAGTCCTTTCTAGGATATGACGAATTCTATAGGAGGTTCATCAATGACTTTAATACCCTCTCCCGTCCTTTATGTAACCTCCTCCAAAAGGAAAACTCATTCAAGTGGAATGAGGATTGTTAAAATGCCTTTGTCAAACTTAAAGGTATGTTGACATGTGCTCTTATAATGCAACCACCTGATTGGAGCCTTCCTTTTGAGATTATGTGCGATGCGAGCGATTACGTTATTGGGGCAGTGTTAGGCCAGAGAAAAGAGAAAAAGCCATATGTCATCTATTATGCAACTCAGCTCAAGCTAATTATACCACTACAGAAAAGGAATTCTTTGCCGTAGTATTTGCTTTGAACGAGTTTAGGTCCTACTTGATCGGATCCAAGATTATAATATTTACCGATCATGTCGCGCTTAAGTACCTTCTTTCCAAGAATGATGCTAAGCCACGTTTGTTGCGATGGATCCTCTTACTCTAAGAACTTGACATAGAAATATGAGACAAAAAGGGAGTAGAAAACGTTGTGGCTGACCATCTCTCTAGACTTGTTCTCACTGGTTCCCCTGAGACGACTGCGATTAATGACATGTTCCCTGATGAACAACTTTTCAAAGTCTTCCAATTACCATGGTATGCAGACATTACAAACTATCTTGCTACAGGTACCATTCCAACACATTGGAAAAATCAAGATAAAAATAAGTTCTTTAGCTATGTAAGAAAGTTCTTATGGGACAACCCGTAATTGTTCAAGTACTGTCCCGATCAGATTATAAGGAGATGTGTTCCAAATTATGAGCAACACAGTATCATTTTCTTTTGTCATTCTCAAGCGTGTGGTGGCCACTTCTTAGCTAAGAAGACCACAGCTAAAATTTTACAATGTGGGTTTATTGACCCACCATGTTCAAACATACACATGAGTTTTGTAAAACGTGTGAGCCTTGTCAAAAATTGGGAGGAATATCCCGTAGAAATATGATGCCACTCAATCCCATCTAATCAAAAAAATTTATTGTTAGGCATCGATTTCATGAGTCCATTCCCATCTTCTTTTGGAAATTTATATATTTTTCTTGCTGTCGATTATGTTTCCAAATGGGTCAAGGCGATTCCATGCCAGAACAATAACCATAAAACAATCATTAAATTTTTAAAAGAAAACATTCTTTCCCGGTTCGAAACTCCTCGAGTGATTATCAGTGATGGAGGGTCTCACTTTCATAACTGCCCATTTGAAGCTTTAATGAAGAAATACGGTGTTACTCATAAGGTGAGCACTCCCTATCACCCACAAACAAGTGGACAAGCTGAGATATCCAATAGGAAAATCAAACATATTTTAGAGAAAATAGTAAACCCCGATCACAATGATTGGTCACTTTTGACTTATCGATGCGCTCTGGGCTTACCGTACAGTTTTCAAGACTCCCATTGGAATGTCTCCCTATAGACTTGTCTATGGGAAAGCTTGTCACTTACCTATGGAGTTGAAACATAGGGCATATTGGGCAATAAAGAAAATGAATTTCGATTCTGACAAAGCAAGCTCGTTGCGCAAGCTTCAATTGAATGAACTTGCAGAACTCCGGAATGAAGCATATGAGAACGCGAGAATTTACAAGGACAAGATGAATGTGTTCCATGATAAGAACATCCTTCACAAGACTTTCACGATTAATTAAAAGGTCCTTTTATATAATTCTCGACTACATTTTGTTTCCCGAAAAATTGAGGTGTCAATGGACTGGTCCCTTTATTGTAAAAACTATTTATCCTTATGGGACTGTCAAGTTGTTGAATCCAAGGAAGAACAACATCTTTAAAGCAAATGGTCAACTTTTAAAGTTGTTCTTTGAGAACTTTCCCTCAGGAGGTATGTCCATACCTTTAACTGATCCTATGTATCAGGATACTTGATCTCCTAGTCTGATGGAGGTATAGAGTAGTTTAGGTTTAGGATTTTGTTACTTTTTGCTTTATTTGTATTTCAGTAGGTTTGTTAGAAGGAGGTAGAATTCTAACAATTGCTCCCTCAGGTACTCATTCCTCACTCTTATTTTTATCATTGCTCTCATATTTTGCTCATCGCATATCTTTTAGATTGAGGACAATGCAAGATTTGGTTGGGAGGTGAAGACTTCTAGATGAATCTAGTATTTTGTAACATTTCGAGCAATGTATGTAGAAAATTTTCCAATTTTTTCTGAAAATTCAAAATTCTTTTGAAAAACTTTGTTTCCATGCATTCGAGATGGTACGAATATAAAAAAAGAAGATACGAAGTGAGTGATGATGAGCATCTTGAATTATCTCTAAGATAATGGTTTCCTATGTAAATTCCCTGATTTATATGATTGATAGAAAAGTGGAACACTTTTTGCACCTAGTTCACATTACATGTTTCTCATGGTTTGAAGGGATTACTAGATTTGTGGATTGACTAGGTTTAAATTTGAGGTGTTGAGGAACCAAGCTTGGGTATTTTGCCCATCCTTGTCCATGAGAAAATAAGAGAAAAGAATGAAAGATATGGATTTCTAAAAGTCTTATCTAATGTGTATGAAAAAGAAAAGAAAGAAAGAAAGTATGTTGTTATTGAATATATGTTGGAAATTTCCAAAAAGGGCTACCTATTACCAACTGGGGGATGGTCTACCCGTAACCAAAGCCGAAAATGAGAAATAGTGTGAAAGCCGTCGGAGGGATGGTAAGGCAAATTCTTGTCATAGGCTTGTTGTTGATCTATACACCTTCAGATCCCTAATCTAGTTGATCTATGAAGAAGATAATCCTGAAAATTCATGAGATGAACATTCACTATGCACACTAGGTTAAATTTGTTTTAGATTCTTCTATTTATCAATCAATCGGTGGAAATTCTATATAAACACTTGTTATGTTTTGAGAGTTTAAGGTCTCAATTTCTATCCCAGTTTTTTTTTATTTTTGTACTTGAATGTCTTGGAGTGCATAAAAGCATAGTTTCTAAAGGAGAGTTGAGTTTTGGAGAATTGATTTTGTTTCACACATGCTTTGCTCGAGATTAGCAAAATGCTGGTTGGGGGGGTGTGTTGATCTCTTAAATTTGTATATTCTAACCCCATTTCATCACTAACTATGCATGATTCACATGTTTAAAGACTATTCTAATGCATGTTTTGTGATGGTAGTAATGAGACGGAGACTTCACTAATTCAATGATTAAAAGGTCACTTTGTACACATTGAAGATCGAAAGACCAAGTACCAAAATGTGGGAAGAAAGAAGCAAGGGAGAAAGAGAAGGGAAGAAGGAAGAAGTGCAGAAAACTGCACTGTCGACCAGTTAGCCATAGCCACGACCGATCGTCCAACCGGTCGAAAATTCAACAGAGGGCCCTCCTTTTCTGCAAACCTTGTTGGTGCTGGACCAAAAAGAGAAAAATCAACTGGTCGGACGACCGGTCGACCACTATCCTGACCGGTCGAGAAATCAAAAGCCAGAGACAAAAAAAATCAAAAAACTCACTGGACTGTTTTTGGACATTTGTTACCGGTCGTCAGATCGGTCGTCGAGGGGCTTTGACCGGTCGAGTGCATAACAGAGCTTGTTCTTCAAGCCCTGAAAATTGCTTTGCTACGTAACTTTTGCGCATTTTCTCAAAGATTTTGCATAACTGGAACCGAAAATCTGTAAAAAGGACTCCTCCAATGAGTTCCTAGGGCATCTCAGAAGAGTTCTACTACGGTGGGAGGCGGCAGAAGATGGATTCGGAGTTCTACAACTCCTTCTAGTTTGTTTTCTAGTTTTCATGTTTTTAATTTGATTTCATGTTTTACTTAAGCATGGTCGGCTAAACCTCTTAGCTAAGGCTAAGAGGTGAAGCTTGTAATAGATCTAAGATGTTTTAATTTGTTTATTATGGTTTCAAGTTGGATGTTTATTGATTGAACAATGGTTTGATGAGTTTGAATAAAGTTCTAAGTAGTTTTTCTTAATCTTATGATGATTCATGGATGTTTGGAAGAATTTCTTTAGTTCTTAATTGTTTTGCATGGATCTAGGAATGCACGCTCCGAGGAATCGGATTCAAGATGCTCTAGAACTTGGTTCTTCATGTGGGTACTTCAAACTAAAGTTCTACCTTTTTCTGTAAATCTGTGATATGGGTTATTTTTTCATGTGATTCAGATCAAGTTTAATTTATGATATAGTTAAGCTTTGTGACAGGGTTTGATGATTATTATGGGTGTGACTTTAACCTATTGGACCTAGGATTGACCTATGCAATTGAGTGTGTGTTGAGCTCTGAATTGTGCATAATCTAACCCTAATTCATCACATATTATGCATGGTTTGCATGTTTAAAAGACTAAGCTAATGCGTGATTTGTGATTGTAGGAACGAGATCGAGATTTCATTGATTCAAGGTTAAAAAGAGAACTTTACATACATTGAAGATCAAGGAACCAAGTGCAAAAGGATCGAAGAACGGAGCAAGGGAGAAAAGGAAGAAAGAAGAAAGAAGTGTAGAAAATTGCACTTAAGACCGATCATCTAACCGGTCCGAACACTCAACAAGGAACCCTGTTGCCAAACTTTGCTCGACTAATCTCGACCAGTCGTCAGACCGGTCGATGGCCACTTAGACTGGTCGTCCGACCTGTAGAGCACTCAACAGGGGATGATAAAAATTCCAAAAGCTTGCTAGACTGTTTTTGACGTTTTACGACCTGTCATAAGACTGGTTGTCCATGGGCTCAGACCAATCGTGCGGCCTGTCGACAGTGTAACAGAGCTTATTTTATAAGCTCTGAAATTTACTGTGCAAAGCGATATTTTTACGGGAATTTTCAAAGGTTCTTCGCAATTGGAGTCTGAAACCTATAAAAGGACCTCTCCTCTTCATACTCAAGCATGCTAGGATGTGGAGAACAACAAGGAGGCTTGGGAGACGGATTCTACTTCAAGTTTTCATAGTTTTTCTTCTTCTAGTTTTTTATGTTTTTCTGAGTTTTTAATTCTATGATGTTAAAGATGAACTAAAACCTCTTAGCTAGGGCTAAGAGGTGAACCTTTTGATTCATTTTTTGATGGATTGATACAACCTAAGTTTCCTTTTCATGTTTTAAGTGAAGAATTTAGTTTAATTTGAGTTTGAATCAAGTACTAGTTTAGTTTTACTTTGATCTCTTGATGAGTCCGGGCTCATGTGATTCTTAGTGATTCTAAACTTAGTAGCTTATCATTGGAGCATTGTTTTTGCTTGTGTAGTTCATTGATCTATCAACGACTTCGGGCATAGTAGACCCATTGATTGCCTTGTGTACAATGACATGATCTTCACGTGGGAACTCATTCCAACTAAAGTTCTTATCTTTTGTTATAATTTAAGATAGTTGTTTGCTGATGGATTTTGATTTAATTAGAGTTCTAATCATTGGTCATAATCAAGTCTAGTGATAGGATTTGATGAAAGCTATGGTTGTGAATCTTAACTAGATTAGAAAGAGGCTTGGCCTATACAATTGAGTGTGCCCAAGGCCCGAGCATTGTTGTGGGAATCGAATCAATGAACAAGTAATTGTTTTAGATAATTGCTGATTGAACCACTCTATATTCTGATCTGATAGAGATATACATTCGATTCTGATTGTGTAGTGAGAGACCTAGTTGTGTTGATGCATTGAAAACTATCAAAAGTGGATCCTTGGTGCTCTAGTGCCTTTTTAGATTCTTATTACCTCTCATAATCACTATTTTACTTCAAATCACTATTTTTCAGCTTTAGCTTTTAATAGACCTCAATTATAAGCTCTTTTAGATAAATTCTCAGAATACCCATACATAAATCTCTGTGAGAACGATACTCGGTCTTTCTGAATTATTACTACTTCGCAACCCTATACTTAGGGAGTGAACAAGTTTTTGGCGCCATTGCCGGGGATCGAACCGGGTCACTCGGGTGACAGGCAGGAATACTTACCACTATACTACAACGACATGTAGTACGCTCGCCTCAAGTGTAAGGCTGCGATGTAGTAATAATTCTCGGTAAGACTGAGGTCGATTCACAGGAAATTAGAAAAATAGTTCTAAAGTATTCCAATAACTTTAATTGTAACAATTTGAGATTCAATTAAGAAAACTAACTCAAAATAGTAACTTAGGAAATTTAGTAATTTAAAGGAAACTATGGCTTTCAAGGATCCACTTGTAGCAATCCCATGTCAATCCAATCAATCCAAGCATAAAACACAACTAAATTTGAAGTTCTATCTCTCATCTAGTTGGAAGATAAAGCATTGAAGTATATTCAATCCCACTTAAGTTGAACTTTCAAGTTTTAGTCATATTCAATCATATAGCATTCAAAATCATAGCCTTCGGAGTAACAGCCATGCCTATGGACTATGGCATGCTCAAGGGTTACCATAATTCGAATCTAATCAACCCAAATATGATAATCTCAGATAATTGCAAGGAATCCATGTCCAAAGCACATGAACTCTCATAAAACTTCTAAAAATATCAACTTTACTCGAAATAGAATATTCAAAATCCAAACTTAAAGTGAAAGTACTTAAACTAAACTAAATTAAACATGAAATTGGTTACAAGCTTCACCCCTCAGCCCTAGCTGAGAGGTTTTAGCCGAGCATTATTATACTACAACTAGAATTGAAAAGAAAAACTAAATAAAAGCATGAAAAACTAGAAAAACCAGAATCAACGGAGTTGTGGATGCTCCACGGTGCTCTCCTTCACTTCTCACGACCTCCAATCTCTTATAGGATAACTCTAGACAATGCCCTAGGTGCCCTTTTATAGAATAGTGCGGAAGATTCTAGATTGCGCAAGGAATCATGGAGCTGTGCAGAGAAAATTAGAGCTTGTAAAACAAGCTCTGTTACGCTGTCAACTGGTCGGACGATCGGTCTGAGCCCATGGACGACCAGTCATAAAACGTCAAAACCAGTTCAGCAAGCTTTTAAAATTTTGATCCTCCTCTGTTGAGTGCTCGACCGGGCGGACAACCGGTTTGACGACCGGTCCAGTAAAGTTTGACATCAAGGTCCCTTGTTGGGTGTTCGGACCGGTCGAATGATCGGTTCTGGGCTATGGCTGTCCCGTTAGATGACAGGTCGATAGCGTAACATAGCTTGTTTTACAAGCTCCGAAATTTGTTGCGCAAAGCGCTATTTTTATGGGATTTCTCGAAGGTTCTTCGCAATTGGAGTCCGAAACCTATGAAAGGACCTCTCCTCTTCATGCCCAAGCATGCTAGGATGTGGAGAACAACAAGGAGGCTTGGGAGACGGACTCTACTTCAAGTTTTCATAGTTTTTCTTCTAGTTTTTATGTTTTCTGAGTTTTTAGTTCAAGGATGTTAGAGATGAACTAAAACCTCTTAGCTAGGGCGAAGAGGTGAACCTTTTGATTTATTTTTTATGGATTGATACAACCTAGGTGTTGGTGCTCAAATTTTCACCCATTGTAAAACAACATCCCATGGTCCATCGACAACGACTTGAATAAGTTTTGAGACCAGGAAAGTCCGGAAAATGCCAATGCAACCCTAATCACTCGGTAGCGACCAAAATCCGTAAACAGCATTTCAGAGCATAATTGGACATGCGGATCACCACCAAATGGTCCGGAATGTCCTAAAACCCCTAACCTACAAGTTTTGAAGTCATAAGATGCATATCTTTACCTGCGCACACCTCGAAATGCGTTTTATCCCTGTCTAAAGCTGACCAAAAAGGGTCCGTAAGCCTACAGCTACCATTTTAGATTGGAACCGAACATCCACACCACTGCCAAATGATTCAGAAAGCCCCAAAACCCTTAAATAATGAGTTTAAAGTCCGTACGGTGCGTATTTCTAAGTGTGTGCTCCCTGGAATAACATTCATATACGACAAGCCAACCCGGAGGCTCTAAATTAGTAAGGAAGTACCAAAATCTGCAACATCTGGACTTCCACACCCCGTCCCATTCATTTAGGAGGTCCATCCTAGCCTAGAAGTGGCTTGGCGACAATGAGTGCATGCCGAGAAAAGGTAGTTGTCCTTTGGAGGTCTCCCGTCGGAGCCTGAAATCCTGAAATATTCTGAGTACTAAAATCCTGAAATTTGGCTAAGTAGTGGAAAAAGCGCTGGCAAATACATGCGCCCTACTTTCCACCACATGCGCCCACACCCTATATTCAAAAGGAATTGATTCAAACACTTTTTCGGAAAGCGCCGGAAACTGCGTCGAAAAAGGACATGCGCTCGGACCCTGCACTCTGACATGCGCCCGGCTTTTCTTGCCACATGCGCCAGGTTTTCTAGCACATGCGCCGGGAAATATCCATCGGGTCAGACCCGAACCCGATTCTACCCCTATAAATAGCAAGGTCACTTCATGTTAAGGGAGGAAAAATCATCTTCTTCTAACCTTAGAGCGACGCAAGTGTGAGCTCATAATGTGCATATTCTAACCCCAATTCATCACTCATTATGCATGATATACATGTTTAAAGGACCAAATTAATACATGATGTGTGATTGTAGGAACAAGATGGAGAGTTCATCATTTGAAAGCTAAATGAGGCTTCTTTCAAGCATTAGAGACCATAGGATCAAGCATGAAGGAAGACAAAAGAAAGCCAAGGCAAGGAGAGAAGAGAAAAGAAAGAAAGAAAGAAAGAAATACAGAAGAAAGAGAGCCAGACCGGTCGGCTGACCGGTCGGCCAAGGAAGCTGACCGGTCAAGACCGGTCAGCCACACACATGCTGATGGAATGCCCACGCCGACCGGTCATGACCGGTCGGCCATAGTGCTGATTTGATCAAGGAGGGCAGCCGACCGGTCAAGACCGGTCGGCCATTGCTGCTGTACCAAAAGAACAGACGGACTGCCCAAGCCCGACCGGTCATGACCGGTCGGGCATAGCTGCTGGAGACTTGCTGAAGATGTCCGACCGGTCATGACCGGTCGGACAAGGTTGCTGGACAAGGGAACTTTCAAGGCCGACCGGTCCAGACCGGTCGGCCATGCGTAACAATCACTTTCTATTTCAGAAACTCCGGAAATCTCTGCGCAATTGCGAAAGCTTACGCAATTTCTGGATCCTTCTTGCGTATTGGACTTCTCCAAGCTATAAAAGGACTTCATATCTTTATACCAAGGGGGGGAGAACGTGGAGATTGCTTAGGAGACGGATTCGACTTCGGATTTCCTGTTTTAGTAGTTTTTCTATGTTTTTAGAGGCTTTTAGTTCAAGGATGTTAGAGATGAACTAAACCCTCTTAGCTAGGGCTAAGAGGGGAAGCTCTTGATTCGTTTTTGATGGATTAATGCAACCTAGGTTTCCTTTTGTGTTTTAATTGATAAATTTTAGTTCAATTTGAGTTTGATTCAAGTACTATGTTGGTTTCTACTTTGATCTCTTGATGACTCCGGGCTCATGTGATTCTTAGTGATTCTAAGCATAGTATCTTAGCTTTTGAGCATTGTCATGCATGTGTAATGCATTGATCTACCATCGACTCCGGGCATGGTAGACGCTTTGATTGCCTTGTATGCAATGGCCTGATTTTCATGTGGGAACTCATGCAACTGAAATTCTTATCTTTTATGTATGATCTATAATATGTGTTTAGTGATTGATTTTGATTTAAATAGAGTTCAAACCATGAGTTGTAATCAGGTCTAGTGACAGGACTTGGTGTAGGCTATGGTTATGAATCTCAACTAGATTAGAAAGAGGCTTGGCCTATACAATTGAGTGTGCCCAAGGCCTGAGCGTAGTTGTGGGAATCAAATCAGTTATTAAGCACTTGTTCCAGATAATTGTGATTGAACCGCTCTATATTCCAATCGGATAAAGAAGGAATTCGATTCCGATTGAGTTACGAGAGACCTAGTTGTGTTGATGCGTTGAAACGTATCAAGAGTGGATCCTTGGCGCTCTAGTGACTTTCAAGCACCACATGCGCCCGATTTGTTTTCCTTCGCTGGATGCCTTGGCCGAAAAGGATTTTCTCACCGGAATCCCAAGTGCAGAGGGAAATTCTGAAATTTTCTTAGTGCTGGATCACATGCGCCGGCTTTCCACCACATAACCGGCTTTCTCTCGCTAGGAAATGCAGAGATGCACTAAGTGCTAGCTCACATGCGCCCACTCTTTCCAACGTTGGGAAAACTAAAAATTTCACTAAGTCTGAAGTGACATGCGCCCACTATTTGGGTCCAGGTGCATGTGCACTACCACATGCGCCCGGAACATCTTCCCTTCATCTATTTTTCATGTGGGATGGGCACATGCACCCGGAAAGTGGCCTCATACGCCCACCATCAGAGACATGTGCCCACAACCCTATTTAAAATGCCACATGAGCCCATACCACCCCCTTCATGCGCCTGGATGCTGGTTGGAGGGGTGGACCTTCCGCTGTGTGGCCCACCTTTGATCGAAATCGGTTTTCGATCAAACCGCCTCTCCTAGATACACACCAATGAGATCTATCTATCCCCCGGATCAGATTCTCCAATGGTCAATGATAAATAGCCCAAATTAGTGTTTTGATAAAAAAAACAACCAACACTTAGCCAATTTGGCAGCTCCAAAAATCCCTCCGAAAGAGCCAGAAACTGCCGAAACAGAGGAGAATCGGGCAGAATTGAACTGAGCCCGAGAGGAAAAATTTTCTTCTTTATGACATGATACACCATAATCATGCACCGCGACGAGGTCATCCAAGCTCAGGAGCCTCGAATATCCTAATTAAGCGGTCGGCAAGCCCAGTAATCAGTCGTTTTCAGCCCTGGGAAGTGCCCTGTCGGCTCAGAAATCGATTTACGCTGAGCGAATCGAAATGCGATCACACCATGATCCTTGTGGACATAATCCACCCCTGTTCAAAGATGGTCATCGATGATATTCACCGAATGCCCTGATTAGACCGCAAACAAGTCCACTACTTAGTCGTTTTCAGCCCTATGAAGTGCCTTGTTGGCTCGAAAATCGACTTACGATAAGTGAATCGAAATGGGATCGCACCGCGATCTTCATGGATATGATCCACCCCTGTTCAAAGATCGTCATCAATGATATTCACCAAATGCCCTGATCAGACCGTAAACAGGTCCATTACTTAGTCGTTTTCAGCCTTAGGAAGTGCCTTGTTGGCTCAGAATTCGACTAATGTTAAGCGAATCGAAACGCGATCGCACTGTGATCCTCGTGGACATAATCCACCCTGTTCAAAGATGGTTATCGATAATATTCACCGAATACCCTGATTAGACCGCAGACAAGTCCACTACTTAGTCATTTTCAACCTTGGGAAGTGCCCTGTTGGCCCCAAAATCGACTGATGCCAAATGAAATCAACCGTGATCTCAAGGATATTGAGGCAAAGCTAAAGCACTCAGGCTATCAAACAACTGAGCTAAACATTTATGCGTCACCGATCCCCATCATTCATCAGAAATTGGCATGAACGGGAACCCATCGGACCCGATACTTAGCCATTTGTGGGCATCGAAAATAGCCGATCCAACCTATTGAATTTGAATCTTCAAAAGATCTTGGCTGGATAAAGCCTATTTGATCTCTACTAGATCATTGAAAATACTCAGAAGAAAGAGTGTTCTCGAAGAAGAGTCGCCCGACTCCAAAAGAAACACATTTACCTTACTGTACAAAGCTTCATTCATCTCGGATAAAGGTTCGAGGCTAAACCTAAGGGGTTATGGTTACCATGAGAAACCACAAACAAAAGAGTTCTAACTAAGCTTGAAACACTCTGCTATGGATTTCCATTATGAAAAAGATAGTCGATGCCTTACCCATCGACAACGGGTCCGTCGATTGAGCTGATGAGGCAATTGCGGATTGCTTTCCTAAGGTCACTTGTTTACAGTAATAGGCGCGGGCTTTAGGTTATGCCGACCAACATTTCGATGTTCATGTATTCCATCGGTCACCAGTTCACAATAACAGGCGCTGGCCCAGAGTTACACCACTCGATTAAAAACCTCGTTCGAGAACGTTGCGGAGTGCTCTCCTAAGGTCACCCATTATAAAAATACCAGCGCGGGCCTTGGCTTATGCCAACCAACATTCAATGTTCGTGTATTCCAGCAGTCACCTGTTTACAGTAACAGGCGCCGGCCCCCCAGAGTTGCACCACTTGAATCCTAACAGTCTCTCAACCCGAACAATCCGAAAGAAAATGGGACATAGACATCCTACTTGTCTAAGAAATGTGGTTCAGTCTACAACAAGAAAACAAATAGGTCTATACGACCATGAACTCAAGACCATAATCCCTGATGATTTAAATTACTTGCTCGATCTATCCGGGCTTTCTTTTTAACATTTTATCTATTGTATAACTACATTCATAGTGGAATCTTATCGCTTTGTGCCGTGGTTTTCTCCCGCAAGGGTTTCCATGTAAAAATCTTTATGTTATTTATGATTTGTTTCATTTACGTTCATGCTTTCTTAATGCTTTATTTAACTTATCTATGATGCATTCATTCATTTACTTTTGCCTTTTAATCAAGGGTGATCATCCATGGATGTAATTAAAGGCTCGTGACCAATATCACAGCCCGGAATGTAAAAGATCTCAGAATCTCTGGAATAAAATTCGCCTTGCGATATCTCTTTTGTGTACACTTTGTGATTGTTTATGATTGTTTATGAATGTCTCTATACTCAGAATTCCCCCAGAATAATGAAACACAGGAAAAGGACTGCTGACGAGCACAATTTTTCTAGTTTTAACACTAGGTTTCCTTTTCATGTTTTAATTGAAGAATTTAGTTTAATTTGAGTTTAAATTAAGCACTAGTTCAGTTTTACTTTGATCTCTTGATGAGTCCGGGCTCATGTGATTCTTAGTGATTCTAAACTTAGTAGCTTATCCTTTGGGCATTGTTTATATTTGTGTAGTTCATTAATTTATCATTGACTCTGGGCATGGTAGACCCTTTGATTGCCTTGTGTACAATAGCATGATCTTCATGTGGGAACTCATTCCAACTAAAGTTCTTATCTTTTGTTATAATTTAAGATAGTTGTTTACTGATTGATTTTAATTTAATTAGAGTTCTAATCATTGGTCGTAATCAAGTCTAGTAATAGGATTTGATGAAAGATATGGTTGTGATTCTCAATTAGATTGGAAAGAGGCTTGGCCTATACAATTGAGTGTGCCCAAGGCCTGAGCATTGTTGTCGGAATCGAATCAATGAATAAGCAACTGTTTTAAATGAGAGTTGATTGAACTGCTCTATATTTCGATCGGATAGAGATATGAATTCGATTCCGACTGAGTTATGAGAGACTTAGTTGTGTTGATGCATTGAAAACTGTCAAAAGTGGATCCTTAGCGCTCTAGTACCTTTTAGATTATTATTACCTTACACATTCACTGTTTAAACCAAATTCTCTGTTGTTTAGATTTAGTTCTTAATGCGATCTTAATTATAAGTTGTTTTAGATAAATTTTTAGAATACACATAGATAAATCTCTGTGGGAACGATACTAGTCTTTCCGAATTATTACTACTTCGCAACCCTATACTTGGGGAGTAAACAAGTTTTTGGCACCGCTGCCGGGGATCTCTATGCGGTATTTTTAGAATTTTCTGAGATAGCTTTTAATTGAGATTGAGTTAAGATAGGTTTAGGATTTGTTTTTCTTTCTAAGGTAGGTTTTTTTCTAATATCATAATACTAACTTAATTTGTTTTGATTTTGTAGGATTCTAACATAGATCTACAATTCAGGTTCTATCCTTCTAACCCCTCCTGCTATAGATAGTTTCAAATTTTTTTTTATTTTTAGAATTAGGATTAGATTTTAGGATTGTGTTGAGTGGTTCATGCCCAAGTGGGTTCGTGATCAGACTCGGAGATTGTTAACTGACGGACTAATTGTTGAAGGGATTAATAGAGAGCTTCATGCTAGAAAACGTCAAAATCTTCCTGAAATTGTTAGAGAGATGGCTGAAAATCAACCCAATAAAGGGGCTAATAAAAATCAAGCCTAACACTTTACTGAAATTGATGAGAATGAAGTGGAGGATGCACCTCAACCTAGGACTTTACGTGACTATTTACAACGTGCTAGGATGAGTACTCCCTCTTGCATAATTTTCCTTACAATGTGGGAAACATTGATTTTAAACTGGGGTTGATCCAACTCCTCCCCAAATTCCATGGACTCGACTCCGAAAGCACTTATCTACATATTAAGGAGTTCGAAGAGGTTATTGCCACAATAAACTACGATAATATAACCAAGGATACCATAAAACTCAAATTGTTCCCTTTTTCCTTGAAAGAGAACGCCAAATTGTGGCTACATTCCTTAGGGCTAAGGTCTATTGGGACATGGGTTGAGATGACTCGGGAGTTTCTTAAAAAATTCTTCCCAACTCATTGAACCAATGTTACTAAGAAGGACCATAATGAACTTCGACCAAAAAGAAGATGAAACCTTTTTCCAATGTTGGGAAAGTATAATGAGCTATTAAACGCATGCCCACATCATGGGTACAAATGGTAGAGGTTGATTAGTTTCTTCTATGATGGATTAAAGTCAACCATGCGCCAATTTGTGGTGATGATGTGCAATGGGGAGTTTATGAACAAGGAAACAGAGGAAGCTTAAGACTATTTTGACATGTTGGTTAAAAACACACAATCATGGGATACATCTAAGCCGACAAGTTCAAAACAACCCCAAGAAAAGAAAAAGGGAGGAATTTACGTTTTGAATAAGGAAAATGAGCTAAGTTCTAGAGTGGCTAATCTCACACGAAAGATCGAAGTGTTGGAAAGAAGGAAAGTGGACACAACCCAACAAAGGGGGGCTGTTGAAACTGTTTGCAGTATTTATGCTTCGAATGTACATCAAACAGGGGGTTGTCCTGCAATTCGTGCGTTTCAAGAACTTTTATATGAACAATCGAATGATTTAAATAGTTCAATGACCTTTTAGTACTCCAAATCCAAACAAGTACAATTCTAGTTGGAGAAATAATCCTAACTTTAATTGGGCAAATGGACCCACGACCAACCAAAGTAATCCTCAAAAGGGGCCCCTAATGCAATTTCCTATGGTCCCACCTTAAATGCCCATATAGGATACATTGAAAGCGGTCATGGAAGGCCAAGCTCAAATAAACCAATCGAACCATACGATAATGCTTGAGCTTAAAAATTCAATGGAGGAAATCAATGCTCACTTAAACGCAAGGGAAGGGACTCTTCCGACCCAACCCCTACCTAATCTAAAATCACAATGTGAAATAAGTGTGCCTAGTTCCTTTAGCCAACACATGGAACATGTTAAGTCGATCACCACTCTTAGAAGTAGTAAAACTATTGAAAAATCTGACCCGGTGAAGGCCTCAACGCCTAATGATCCGGTATCTTCCAAAGAATGATGGACGTAGCATCGCCATGAATGAAAAAAGCTACTGAAAGAATATAGGCCTGTTGCTCCATTCACTCAACGCTTGATTTCAACCAAACCTCAAAATAAATATCCAAAATTTTGAAGGTTTTTAAGCAAGTCCAAGATCAACATGGCATTGTTGGATGCCATTAAATAAATACCATCATATGCCAAGTTTCTAAAGGACCTTTGCATGGTAAAAAGAAAAATACATATGTAAAAAAAGGCATTTTTTACACAGAATGTAAGTGCCATTATAGATTACGAGATGCCCAAGAAATACAAGGATCCCGGTAGTCCGACAATAATCATGCATAATTGGAGACTACCGGGTGAAGCATGCTTTACTCGATCTAGGGGCAAGTGTGAACTTAATCCCCATCTCGGTCTATGAATAATTGAGTTTAGGTAAATTAAAACCCACTAAAACCACATTACAACTCGCTGACCGATTGACTTATATTCCGAAAGGGGTGATTGAGGACGTTCTTGTCAAGTTGACAAGGTCTACTATCCAGTGGACTTTATTGTTTTGGACATACGACCCATGGTTAATATTAGCACTCAAATTCCTGTCATACTTGGCCGCCCATTCCTAGCTACATCAAACGCTATCATCAATTGTAGGTGTGGGGTCATACAAATGTCTTTTGGCAATATGACGATTGAGTTAAATGTTTTCAATATTGACAACCAACAAGAGATGAAGATGAGGAGGTCCACGAAATAAACATGATCAATTCAATTGTGGACGATGAGTCCCTTTCACCTCTTTACTCCGGTCACTTAGAAAAAGATGTGACCTACTCCCTTGATAAGAATGTTGATATGATAGGGGATGTAGTTGAACTTTCAGAGTCAGTATGGGCATATAACATTAGCCGAGAGGAGGATGTGGAAACAACACTTTATTGTGCTGAGAAATCTATTCATATTCCCACACCTCTATGGATCATGTATATCGAACTCTACCAACCTTGGGATGATCCATACTTACAATATCAATGCTCAAGAGAATCTGAATGGAGACACATTTTTTCTTACATATATGATGATGTCTCTTCTTATATATGTGGTGACAACATTAAGGAACCCGTTGAAATTCTTTTGGATTTTCAATGGCTTATCATAGTCATTCACACGCGTGTATATTGTTTTAATCAGTAGATTTAGTTGTGAAGTAATCCATCTCCAAAAGCCAATCTTGTTATGTAATATATTTCTGAGGTGATATCTCTCTTTCTCACTTCCCTTTATTTTGTCATTGCTCTCATATGTTGCATTAATTGTATATTTTCTTACATTGAGGGTAATGTAAGGTTTTATTTGGGGGTGAGATTCCAAGATGAATTTAGCAATTTGTGACATTTCGAGCAATGTTTTGTAGAAATTTTTGAATTTTTTTTTATTTTTCTGCAAATTCAAACTCTTTTGGAAAACTTTGTTTCTATGCACTTGGGATGTCATAAGTATTAAAGGATGAGAAACGAATTGATAGAATTTGAAACTCTTAAAAGACTTATAACATGATAGTTTATATTCGAATTCTCTTATTTATATGATTGATAGAATGTTTGAACACTTGTGCACCTAGTTCACGTTACACGATTCTCACAGATTTGAAAAGGATTATATGGATTTGTGGATTGGCTAGGCTTAGATTTAAGGTGTTGAGAAACCAAGTCGGGGTACTTTGTCCATCCTTGTCCATGGGAAAATACGAAAGATATGAATTTCTAAAAATCCTATCTAATGGTATGAAAAGGAAATGAAGTATGAAAATATGGGACAATTGAGACTATGGTGAAAATTTTTGAAAATGGTTACCTATTACCAACCAGGGGATGGTCTACCCGTAACCAAAGCTGAAAATGGGATGTAGTGTGGAAGCCGTCGGAAGGACGGTAAGGCAAATTCCTGTCATAGGCTTGTTGTTGATCTGTACACTTTCAGATCCATAGTTTAGTTGATCTATGAAGAAGATAATCCCGAAAAATCATGAGATGAACATCCACTATGCACGCTAGGTTGAATTTGTTCAAATTCTTCTATTTATCATTCAATTAGCGGGAATTCTATATGAACACTTATTATGTTGATGGAGTTTAAGATTTTAATTTCTATCACTAATTTTCTCCGAACTTTGTACTTATGTGTCTTAGAGTTTATAGAAGCATAGTTTCCAAAGGAGAGTTCGGTTTTTGAGAATTGAATTTATTTCACGCACGTTTTGCTCGGGTCTAGCAAAATGCTGGTTGGGGGGTGTGTTGAGCTCTGAATTGTGCATATTCTAACCCTAATTCATTACTATTATGCATGGTTTGCATGTTTAAAAGACTAATCTAATGCATGATTTTTTATTGTAGGAACAAGATGGAGATTTCACTAATTCAAAGCTAAAAAGAGAACTTTACATACATTAAAAATCAAGGAACCAAGTGCAAAAGGATCGAAGAAAGGCGTAAGGGAGAAAAGTAAGAAAGAAGAAAAAAGTGCAGAAAATTGCACTTAAAACCGGTCGTCCGACCGGTCAACCATAACCCAGGACCGGTCGTTCGACCAGTCCGAACACTCAACAAGGGACCCTGCTGCCTAACTTTGTTGGACTAATTTCAACCGGTCGTTAGACGGGTCGATGGCCACTCACACCGATCATCTGACCTGTCGAGCACTCAACAGGGGAGGATAAAAATTCCAAAAGCTTGCTAGACTGTTTTTTACGTTTTACGACCTGTTGTGCGACTGGTCGTCCGACCTGAGCACAAATCTTTTCCTAGACCCGAGCAAAACATGTGTGAACATAAATTCAATTCTCAAAAACCAAACTCTCCTCGGAAACCTATGCTT
>PVNU02003343.1:0-111157 GCA_003013855.2 Liriodendron chinense | reverse complement strand
TTAAGTTTTAAAAAGTTAAACCTATTAAGGGAGATATCTATTTATTTAGAGCTAAAACAACTTCTACCTACCAATAAAAACTCAAAATCTATAGGTTAAGGTATGATACCACCAACTGAAAACTATGTACAACACCTTAAGTGTGCCCACCCCAAACCGATCAATGTGGCAGCATCGTTGTTCAATAACGTGACACGAAACATCCGGGTTACATACGTAAAATTTTTACGGAAGGTAGATAAAAAGATCTAGTCAAATCCCGTTTTTACCTCTTCTAATTTTATAATTCACCTGGTATATTATCCTTTGTCACTATTAACTAGCGGGTGGTAATTTTTTAAGAGTCCAGTGTTCGACTGTGAACACAAAAGGGAAGTAAGGTAGAAGCACGGATTAGTCTACCAACCTGTGAACCGTAAATTCGTGGGGACAAAAGTACACTATACCAGATTTGGATAGAATTAAAACCCCAGTACGTGATTTATTATTAGATTTTAAATAACTAGCGCACCTATTTCGTATATGTCTTAACGCCCCGCGCTTCTCATAGTAGGCCGTCGCTGGAACGATAACTGCCGCAGTTATGCGTTAGCCGTATGTTAAGTTTGGCACGTAAATAATCACGCGAAGGAGCAGAAGTACCATGTAAGCTTCTCGGTAGGGTTGGGTTATGAACTTAAGCCTAGGAAACAAGCTTTACTCAAGACGAAAAATGGGTAGACTAACCAGGTGGAGTCGAACTGACACAGGCGTCGAGAGCCGCACTTAATCCACAACAGGACCATTATCGAATCACCCACGATGGATTGGTACGCCCCGGGTAGAACTACATGAAAAATATACAACTACGGCAGATATATAAAAAAGTATAGTAAAATTTTACACTAGGTTTTGGGATTCTTCTATGTTTAGAGCTCATCTGGTATTGTGATCTTTGTTACTATTTATTGGTAATTTTTACAAAACAACCGGTGTTTTCAAAACCTAATTAGGCTAGAAATATAAAAGGGAAGTAGTTCTGGAATAACTGTAATAATTCTCGATCCTAACGTTTATTTGTAATGGTTTTGGAATGATACCCGGTATGTAATCCCCATTGTGGGTGATTCAACAAAGGCCCCATTATGGATTGAGTACGGCTCGTCGAGACTGTGTCAGTTCGACTCGACCTGGTTAGTTTCTCCGTCGTCGTCCCAAACCTGTCTCCTAGGCCTAAGGGTCATGAATCCATGAGTTGGTTCTGTGCTGCTGGGAATGACATCCCGGGTGGAATTGAATACATAAGGCATAGGTGAGACAGGTAGACAAAAAGATATAGTAGCATCTCGTAATAGATTTTTTACTTTGTTTAGGTTAATAATCCTCTTGGTACGGTTTCCTTTCTCATGACTAACAAGTAATTACCCGGTGTTTTCAAGACTTCGTTCGACTAGTTGACAAAAGAGGGAAGTAGGTACGAATACACTGTAATTGTTTTCTAACCTACCGTTTATTTATGATGCCTTTGTAATTCCACGCGGGATTCTTAAATAATTAACACCCCGAAAGTTAGTGGGACAAAGGATACCATACATACCATACCAAATGGACTAGTAACCTAGACGAAGGAAAAACATATCACGGGATTTTTTTTTTCCTGTTTCACCTATGTATTATGTATGTAGTTCCACCCGGGGTACCATTCCCGGCATGTGTGGCAGAATCCACTCGGGTCCAAGAGTGGATTAGGTAAGAGATGTAAGAGATGTAAGTGAAGAATATAGTTACGGTAGGGCAATTTTTGAAGAATACCCGTATTTTTTAAAGGCCAGTTCGACTATAACACACCAGGGAAGTAAATCCAGAAACACTAGAATAGTTGTACAACCTACCGTTTATTTGTAAGATCACAGGGACTATTTCAAAAATCATTACCCTCAAGTTAGTGGTCAGAGGATATTAAACCAGGTGGATTCTAAACCTAGACAACACGTAAGTAAAAAATCGAGTACGGAATCTTTACCTACCTGCCGTATGTATATTATGTTTATGTAGTACCACCCGGGGTGTCAGTCCCTAGGTATTTCGTCGCAGGGTAAAAATAGAAACCATACCGGGTGGACTTAATATCTGGTTGGACCTAAAACCCTATGTTCGGACACTTACCCCTCGAAGATTACTGGGCCAACCTACTGTGAGTGGTTGACATCGTCCGGTGTCGAACTTACAAAGGTAAGGGACTATAATTACCCGAGTACTTTCCGTTATATAACTTATTTTTATTTATTTATACTATACTACCACACTGGGGCCATGTTTCTATAAGGACACGGATTCCGACACACCCCACGTGTTCCTACACACTGTTTAGGTGAGACAGATAAACAAAACTTCCTGGTTTTAATATTCTGTCCTTAAATTTTTAGTTCGTTTATGGTTTGAGTATACCTGGAGTGGTGTGTTCTGTCACCACTAACTTGTGAATCCTCACTGTCTTCAACATAGTGCTACTATAAACACGGATTTTAAATAGACTCATCACTATTTGGTACTTGTGAAACCTACCGTATATTTGTAGTGCCAGTCGAAGTACTTTCAAAGTTACCATCTGTAAAGGCAAGGGTGATAAAGTAACCACACCGGGTAAACTCAAAACCTAGATAGACTAAAAATCTAAGGACAAGTAACAACAGAAAATTTTGTCTGGCTATTCCACCTAAATAGTGTATGTAGAGATAGGAACAAAGCGAGCGTTCCTCGAAGAATTTATCTGTTCTCTCGGGACGGTTGGCGACTAGCGTCGCCTAGTTTCGCGTAACATGTACCCCCGTAACGGACGTTAACCTGGACGCATCGGATTGTGGGTTTTTATCAACGTGTACCTGTCCAAAACTCGTCTTAACCACCGATGATCCAGTCAAGATGTATCTTGGTTAGGAATCGTCTGGCCGAGTGGATCTTGGCTAGAAGTACTAGGTAAACATCGGTATTATGGAAAAACTTTATCCAAAGTCAGAAAGTTCCCGAGAATTCTAACGTAAGAGTAAATCAAACAAGAGACATGCGGGGTCGTTACCGGTTAGACTGGACTACCAAAAGAAATCCTGTACGGGATACTACATATCCATGAAACTAACCGGGTTGACTTCAGATACGTATTCTAAGTTAGAGCGAATTATACCTCACAAATGTGCGAATTTTAACATAACAAATGGGTCATACGAACAGTCGACTTGTTCATCTCTCGTTTTATTCGTTGAACTCCGCATTGATCGAATAGGTTTACATTGAACGCAAGGTTTGCGGGGGGAACTTTAGTGTTTTATGTGTTTTCATTTTTGTTGTTCGTCAACTTTTGTTTCCCGTTATACCATTAATGCAGGATCGACAACGTTACCGTTCCTGGTGTTGCTGAATAGTCAGTCAGTTTTAGAGGAAAGTGATTGTTCATTGTCGGAGTAAAGACGAGAAGGAGAAGAGAAGTAGCAGAAGAAAAGGTCTTGAGAAAAGAGACTTTACCCACGGTTCCGGTTGGAAAGAGAGGAGAAGATACACAGAGAGAAGAAGAGAAGGTTTTGGGTAGAAAGGTACCGTCGACTATCTGAGAGAGGTCCGGTTAGAGAGTGACCTTCGGTCTGGTATTGGAGGTGACCACTGTCTAAACATAACCCAAAGAAGTGTGGTCCATTAAGAAGTTTGATGATGTATCCTTAGACCATGTTCCAGAGAGGGCTTTGTCAGTAAACCCATCGCTTGTCTCTTTGTGGAGAAGGGTTATGAAGTAGGGTTAATTTTGAGTGTCTTCTACCTTTAGATCAGGAGAAGTTGGTTAGTTTGTGGGGTTAAACCAGCAGCTTATCAATCACTGCAAACCCAAATTCAACAGTTTTTAGTCCTTCTAGATACTGGAAATCTTGTTTTGAGAGACAGCTTGAATTCGACTGCTGAAATTTGGCAGAGTTTTGACACCCAACTGATACTTGGATGCCTACTGGAAGGTTGGATTGAATAGAATCACGGGCGTGAATCAACGCCTTGTTTCATGGAGGAGTAAAGACAATCCCGCACCTGGGCCTTTTTCTCTTGAAATAAACCCAAATCCAACCAATGAGTACATTATACTGTGGAATAATTCTTATAAGTATTGGACCAGTGGGGCCTGGAATGGGGAGATTTTCAGCTTAGTTCCTGAAATGAGAACGTCATATATCTATAATTTCAGCTTTCAGACGATAAAAATGGGAAGTATTTCCAATATTCTGTGTATGCTAATGAAACTCTTTCGAGATTTGTGATGGACACGTCGGGACAAATCAAGCAAATGACATGGTTAGACAACAGCAAAACTTGGAACTTGTTCTGGTCTCAACCGAGAGCTCAATGCGATGTTTATTCTCTCTTTGGGGCTTTTGGTAGCTGTGAGGAGAAAGCCCTGCCCTTCTGTAACTGCTTGAAAGGCTTCGATCCCAGCTCTAAGAAAGATTGGAATTCGAGCGATTGGTCTGGCGGGTGTATTAGAAAAACCAAGTTGCAATGTGGGAGTAATAGTTCTGCCAATGGAGAAAAGATGGGTTTTGGGTGATGCAGAATATGCAATTGCCTGAAAACAGACTGCCTTTGATGTTGGTAGCCCTGAAGAATGTAAATCGGCTTGCTTGAATAATTGTTCTTGTAATGCTTATGCTTATGAACTGGTTGTTCGATATGGAATGGGAATCTTTTGAATCTGATTCAGCTGTCCGACGGTGATAGTAGAGGCAGGACTATCTATCTCCATCTTGCAGCTTCTGAGCTGCTGAGTTCTAGTAATCAGAAGGGAGTGACTACTGGGGCCATTGTCGGTGCCTTAGCTGGTGTAGCAGTCATACTTGCCATTGTTCTGGTGTGGTTTTGGAGATGCCAAAGTACACAGAGGCCTGTATCTTTGAGGGCGACTGAAGGTTTCTTGGTGGTGTTTAGCTACCGAGCTTTGCAGATTGTAACCAAGAACTTCTCAGAAAAATTAGGGGGAGGAGGATTCGGTTCTGTTTTTAAAGGGATTTTGCCGGACTCGTCAGCTGTAGCTGTGAAGAAACTTGAAGGCCTACAACAAGGAGAGAAGCAGTTCCGGACAGAGGTGAGCACACTCGGGACTATTCAGCACATAAATCTCATTCGCTTCCGTGGGTTTTGCTCAGAAGGTAGTAAAAGGTTGCTGGTATACGATTACATGCCAAATGGTTCTTTAGATTCTCATCTATTTCAAAACAAACCAGAGAATTTAGATTGGAAAACAAGGTATCAGATCGCGCTTGGGATTGCTAGAGGGCTAGCTTATCTACATGAGAAATGCCGGGATTGTATCGTGCATTGTGACATCAAGCCAGAAAACATACTTTTGGATGCAGCATTTTGCCCCAAGGTGGGGGATTTCGGTTTGGCAAAGCTCATTGGGCGGGAATTCAGCCGGGTTTTGACGACCATGAGAGGAACTAGAGGGTATCTTGCACCAGAATGGATTTCAGGCTTGGCTATCACGGCAAAAGCTGATGTCTATAGCTACGGGATGATGCTTTTCGAGATCATATCAGGAAGAAGGAATTTTGAGCAATTGGAAGATGGGAAGATTGCCTTCTTCCCGACTTGGGCTGTGAACAAAATGATGGAAGGTGAATTTCTACCCTTGTTGGATTTGAGATTGGAGGGTATTGCTGAGATGGAAGAGCTTGTTAGAGCGTGCAGAGTCGCATGTTGGTGCATTCAAGATGATGAGAATGATAGGCCATCGATGGGGATGGTTGTTCAAATCCTTGAGGGTGTTTTGGAGGTGAACACGCCTCCGATTCCACGGTCGCTTCAGATTTTAGTCGAAAATCAGAACATGGTGCTTCCCATGTAGTCATCGTCAGCTCAAAGTTCTCAGGCTCAGAGTAATACTTCTACAAGCACTCTATCTAAAAGCACGCCATCGACGATTTCTGAAGGGGAACGATCAGGTTCCAGGTTCTAATGCGCCAGGACGTGTGACACAAGTCACGTGGCCTATTATCGATACTAGTGGAGCCCATGGTTGGGAGATTGAGATCCGTTGGTCTGATTGGCAACACTGCAGATGGGGGATGCCCCAAAAACCTCAAAGCTTGAAAAATTCTGACTCCTTAGATCAGTAATCCAAACTAGGATCTTCTAATGTGGAAGATTTTCGGCGAACCCAAATGCCTGAATCCAGTATACGACAATCATACCAACAACTTTGATCATCAAACCATGGGCCCCACCTGCAATAAATGGGAATATCAGGACAATATTCATGTATTATTCCTCTCTTAGTAATGAAAGTCGGTTGGTACTATTCAACTACTAACATGCTCAAGTAAGTAAAAATTCTGCCTTCTGCATTGTAGCATGCAAACTGTAGTTCTTCAGTATTTGTAGTTCCTCTGGGACGTAGACTACTTGGGAGCTTGTTTAAGACTACAGAGTCTGTTCTGTATGAAAGCTCGAATTTTCGAATTCTAGAGTCTGTTCTTTTTCAGAAGCTTGAGCTTTCGAATTCTAAGACTGTTCTTTTTGGAAGCTCGATCTTTCGAATTCTAGAGTCTGTTCTTTTTGGAAGCTTGAGCTTTTGAGCCTGTGAGTCTGTTATATGTTATCTTGAGCTCATCTTGTTTGAATTGTATATGTACAGAGTTCTTCTCTCCTTTGCTTGTTTTCGTTTCTGTTGATCAATTATGCTGTTTTCGAGCACAACATGGATCAATCTTTGAATCCAAGTTCTCTACTTTTTTCTGGGATCCTACAAGAAGTGCGGGCTCTGATCCTACTTACGGGAACATCATGTGTAGGATAAATCATGGCATGGCATGCATATAAATCAATCCAAACTGTCCAAAACAGTTCTGGAGGGGATATTTTAAGGCCCAAAACGGCCATGTTTTTTTTTTTTTTTTTTTTTTTCAGAAGGAAATGAGAAGGACAGTGTGTTGTCTGATCGAATGAGGGCTGGAAATTTAGTTCAGGTCTTGGATAATGGGATGATGAGAAGCTTTGAAGAGGGTGAGGAGGCCACAGTTGAAAATCTATTCCTACTGAACAATCAAGACCATCTTGCACTGTTGTTCATGTTGCTTGCAACCATTCATTTGTAGGATGCTGACCATCTGGTTAGGATCCTCCATACCAGTGAATTTCATACTGTTGCTGATGGCCTCATGAATTCCTCATAACCTCTGGATAGCTGAGCATCCATGTCTAAGTGGATATAGATAGTATTTCATGCTCTATAACCTTCTTCCATAAGCTTGCAATTTCGACAAGAAAGGGCAACGATAAGCAGTTGGTGGAACACTCATCCCTGTCTACCTTCCATTGTAGAAATCTTTAGTTCGTTCTGCCAACTGCTTCCAGGGCTATTGGAAGAATGTTCTTGAGAGATTTTATTGAAAAATGTTGTTTTGAAAATATTTTTAAAAGAAAAAAAGGCGTTTGGTTTTTTGTCCCATTTCGGATGGGAGAAAAGTTTTTTACCTCTTTATAAGTAGAGTGTTATGCACCTTACTTATTTATGGTGGAAGAGAGGGAGAATGGTGATTGCACGCGCACGGGCTCGGGCTCGGGCTCGGGCTAGGTGCGAGGGCGTGGGCACGAGAGGCAGTGTGGCTGTAGAGGCGCTAGTGGCGCACTTGGTGCCGCAGATGGGTCGCGACCCCCGCGGACCGGAGCGAGACTGGTGCGAGTCGCGGTGCGACAGAGGCTAGGAAATAGGTCAGGTGGCTGGGTTCGGAACAGAGGAGGTGCTGTGGGTGGGAGGTCTGACATAGAGACCTCTCTGCTTTTTATAGAGAGCTGCAGGGCTAATTAGAGGGACCTGTGTAACTGCTCATGCAGTAACGGTCCAGACCATGCAGTAACAGCTGCAGGTGCATAACTCCCACATGCACAACAGTCAGAAACTGCCATAAACGGCTAGTTTCTCATAACAGCCAGAAAACGGCTAGTGCCATTATGGCTCTGGACCAAAACTGCCAGCCACCCTTACCTATATAAACCGGACAGGTCTGGTTCATTCTAACACAACAACGACAATCACAACCATCACTACTGAACCAGCACCAATCTGAGACTATTAGCCTCTCGGTTTGGTTGATTCAAACCAAGCCACTTAGACCAGCGTAGTGGTCTACTGCTACAAGAAGAAGACCTCAATTCTTGTTCTCTCTTTCTTCTCTTTATCTGCCAGAGTGTGTTACTGAGTTCCATAGTGGTTCCTTCGTTTTTTGCTGAACGCAGAACCACATAAGGCTCGTCGTATCCTGGAAGCAATCCGCCTGCAACTTATTAGCAGACTCAAAATAATTTGAGTAGGGATGAATTACGCTTTAAGGACAGCGTGTTTTTCACGTGCTTCAGCCTGTCCTTATTTCTCGATTTTTCCAATTAATTTATTTTTAGAGATCAGAAATTTCTCAAGAGATTTCTCATGAAGAAAGATGGCTCTTTAGCTGTAGGAAGTGCTGTGTTTTCATTAATCAGCATGAGAACAATAGAGGCCATGGTTGGTCGATCTTTCTTGCAACTAACTTAAATAACATAGCTATTTTCTTCAATGTCAGTATGCAGTGGCTACATGCACGTCACCTGAGTACACCTTAGTTGGGATTTTCTTAGTGAAATCTGATGTCTTCGGTTTTGGGGTCGTAGTGGTCGAGATCATCAGTGGACAGAAGAACACTGGCTTCTACACCTCCAAGCATTTTCTGACCCTTTTAAGACATGTATGTATTCGAAGCGTCGACTTTTCCTCCATTAATTCTCCATACGTCTCTTATCTATGGATTTTACTTAACATTTGGAAGCCAGTCTAGGGCGAATGGATTTGATGGATCCAACACCAATAGTAGTGTGGGATGCATGCGAGGTGCATGCGTAATGTGCTTGCATTGAGCTCTTATGCGTGTAGGAAGATGCAACAAATCGACCAAACATGGCTTCTATGGTTACTGTGTTTTTTTAGTGAAATATCAGCCCTACTCTTTGTCAAATCACCACTTGCTCTAAAAGCTGGAGCTGTTAGATCAAGTTGTGATTTGACATGGTATTAGAGAAGAAGCAAATATGCCACCAGTAATGTATTCTCAGTTGTCTATAGTGTGAGTTGTGTGTCTCTCCACCCTTGTTGGCATAGCATAGACAGGGTGAGATTGAACACGTCTCTCGCACAAGATACCTACTTCGAATCCATGGAGCTTTATGAGAATCCTCAACCAGAACTTCCTTGAATCCACAAAGGAATGAGTCTCGAATCCATGAGAGAGAAGATGAATAAAGATGAATAATAATCTCCCTAACAACGAATTAAAAGAGTATTTATAGCCTAGGTTAAACAAAAGGAACCCTAACTTGCGTAAATTAAGAGTCTTAAAAGAAATCGGAAAGAAAGAAATTTAAAAATGGAAACTTTCGCAACTTTCGCATGAAACTATGCATCGGGGAGACTGGTCACAGGGGGCCGGCGATAGGTCACCTGGAGCCTGCAACTGTCCATAGAGTTGGGGTCTCTTGGGATCTATTTGTGATCGGTCGTAGTCGAAATTCGACCAGTTTCCCAAGGTACTTGGACTATCTAGGGACCAAAGTTCAATTTGGGATTAAATGAGACCGATCGTGGCCTTAATTCGACCAGTCGCTTGAGTCATGCGATCGGTCGCCAGAGGCAGGAGATAGGTCATTTTTCTGGCTTTCTGGTCATTTTCCCGCTTTGTTCTAATCAATGCGGACCATGTATTCTTCGGCGATCCTCTTGATCGATGCGAACCATCTTAGAAAACACTTTAGATTCCTCAAGCATATCAAGCATATCGTTTATCAGGGTATATGAAATCTGTACTTGATGATAATTTTGTTAATGGCCCCGCTATCGACACACATACGCCAGCTGTCATCCTTCTCTGGCATCAATTGGGCTGAAACTGCACATGGGCTCATGCTCTCTTTTAATAGCCATTTCCTCGGCAACTCTTATACTTGCCCTTGGAGAATTTCACTCTCTTTTGGGCTCAACCAATAATGTTGCCAATTTAGTAAGCTAGCACTAGGGACGAGGTCGATGTGGTGCTGAATATCCCGCATCAGGGGTAGCCCATGAGGAAGGTCTTTGGGCTAAATTTTTCGAAATTCATTCAGTAGCGGTCGAAGGGTCGAAGGAATAACTGTGCCTCCTAGATCATCACCCTTGATCACCATGGCATAAATCTCGCCTGACTCCTTGGATTCCTTTACAAATTCTCTTATGGTAAGGAGAGAACTCCCCTCCACTTTAGAAGTCTCAGGGCGGCTCTCCGGTGCCATAGGAACTAAAATCCTCTTCCTCCCATCTTTGACAAATATATAAGTATTGTCTCTTCCTCCATGTCCACGACATCGCATAATACATCTTTATAGCTTCTACCAATAGAGAAAGAAATCAAACATTGCTCAGTTAACTTGGTGTTGTTGACCTTCTTAATCCAACCGATAAAATACGGGCTGCATGCTTTGTTGTCGGCAACCGGAGCTTATCCACCATGACTTTGGATACGATATTCTCGTTGCTCCCACTATCGAGATACCATGACTTTATAGCTTCCCACATCACGGCTTGTACTTGTTGAGGGTGGAACACGACCCCCAATAGGTTCTTTTCCCTTAGACACGGTTGAATCTTGAGTGAGACCAGTCGTAGAGACACGGGTCGATGGATAGGGGTACACAAAAACTTTAGCGAGTTGAGCTTCTACACAATTAGCGTACTGCAACGCCTCTTCCATTGTCCAGATCGGGAGAAGTTGTACATTGTCCTAAATAGTGGCCCTCAAGCCACCAATGAACCTCGCGACCTTCTGCGAATATGTCTCTAAAAGGTCATTGCGCATCGCTAGCCTGTTAAACTCGGAAGCATACTTGTCAACAGTCCGATTTTCTTACTCGCAATTCTGGTATTGTTGGAACAATACCTGCTCTTAATCTCGGGGTAGAAGCCGTGAACGCAGGAGTCGCCTCATTTGTAGCCATGATCAGATGAGCAACTTATTCAATAGGGTTCAAGTGAGATATAATTACTCTCACCACGCTAAGGCCCCCGACTGCAACTTATAGGCTACCAACTTTACTTTCTTATCTTTCAGAACTTCCATGTAATCAAAGAAGTTTTCAACTTCGGCTAACCAATCTAAAAATTCTTCAATATGTAACAGGCTATTAAATATAGGAAGCTCGGCCTTACCTTTATAGTCCCTCTCAGCGTGGCCCATACGATCGTTCCTGTATGCGGGTTGCTGAACAAGGAGACCCTCAACGTCCTCATCGCTGACGTCCGAGTCTTCTAGGATATTTCTACGATTTGCTGCAGGAAGAGCCTGATGGAACACCGGGTTGTTCTGAATAGCGATCGTTGGCGGCCGTGCTTCCCCTTGGGCCCGAGGTTGGGCCAATGACACCGCAATTTGATCGAGAGTTGCTTGTAGCCCTTGCATAGCCAACTTGTTCGATCGCTGGAGAGCATCGATCTTCTCCACAAGAACTTGTATCCCCAAAATCGTTAGCGGAATTGTTGTCACGATCGTCGCTAGAAGTCATCTTCTCGAGATTGATCCTCGCTCTGATATTAACTTGGCTCAACGTAGACGAGGTGAGATCGTACACTGTCTCTCTCACAAGATACCTACTCTGAATCCACAAAACTTTTTGGGAATCATCAATCAGAACTTCCTTGAATCCAAAGGGATCGGATCTATAAGAGAGAAGAAAACCAAAGTTTTATTGATAAAGATGAATAATAATCTCCCTAACAACGAATTGAAAGAGTATTTATAACCTAGGTTAAATAAAAAAAAAAACTCTAAATTGCGTAAATCATGAGTCATAAATGAAATTAGAAAGAAAGAAATTAAAAAACAAAAACTTTGGCAACTTTCGTGTGAAACTACGCGTCGAGGAGACCGGTCACAGGGGTCCGGCGACTGGTCGCAGTTGAGCCTAGACTAGTTGTAGGCCCCTGGCAACAGGTCCCTTAGAGCCTGCAACTGTTCAGAGAGTTTGGGTCTCTTGGGACCTATTTGCGACCAGTCGCAGTCAAAATTTGACCAGTCGCCTAGGGTACCTAGACTGTCCAGAGACCAAAGTTCGATTTGGGATTAAATGAGACCGGTTGCGGCCTTAATTCGACTGATCGCTTTAGTCACGCGACCGATCGCTAGAGGCAGGCGACATGTCGTTTTTTTGGCTTTCCAGTCCTTCTTTCCCGCTTTATTCTGATCGATCTGGACCATGTACTCTTTGCTGATCCTCTCTACATCACTTGCACAATATGTTCCCGTGTAGAATTCCCGCGCATGCAGGGGAGTGTTGGAGTGTTAAGTCCCTTGAGATATACATTAATACGCCATCCTCTAACAGCTCGAGCTTTTAGATCAAATGGTGATTTGGCACTATATCAAAACAACCAGCATTCTTCATGGGTTGTTTGGATGGGAGTAAATGGAGGTAAATGTAACGCCCCAGATTTTCGAGATTTATTTGAAAATTTTTGAAAATTCATTTTTAATTTATTTTTTTATTAATTATCGTACATTTATTGTTGATTTGCGAATAGCGGGACATACGTAGGAGATCCGATAGGGGACCCTTTATAAAAGTTTCTTAGAATGACCCCATAAACATCATAGAAAGATTAGATTTAAAAAATTATGCACTTTTTAGATAACTACGAAAATGTAATTAGTTAAACTTAAGTTAAGATGCCATTTTTAAGTATTATAGTTTCTGACGATCACTTTCATGCAAAACCCTGAATTTAAGCATTTTGGCACATATTAACCATACACATCAAATTTCAGCTCTTAAATCATAATAGAAGTGGTCCGATTGTTAAATCAAACCCTTAACCCTTGATTTTCATGTCCATCGAGTGAGGAAAGTATATAGTTAGTCGTAGTCGAATATTTCCCTTCATATGAGTGACTTGGATTGTTTTTATCATGGACCAATAGTGTGATTTAAGTGCCCTACCTTGATAATCCTCTTTCTTATGCGCGAAGTTATCCCGTTTTAGAAATTAACGAGTTACCAACTCTTTTTAAATCTGAACCTTTCAATTTACCCATTTCTCACCATCAATCAACCACTAAACTTTGTACAATTGTTTGCCTATCGTGACTACATATTTTTTTAAAATTTGGGCCCTGATCATCAAATATAGACCGTTAATTGAGATCAAGCCCATTTTAGCACCCGTCAGGCCATTTTCAAGGATCGGCCAATCTAGAATGTGGATCATCAAGAAATTTATGTATTCTGACTCTATTCTTTGAGCTTGATAAGATGAATGGATTGGAATTGATCAAAGATCACCCGAATATTGAGATTTGAGAAACCCACCTCGAGAGGTTGTTACACAAGACCTCGCACACCCTTCTTTTCTCTCCCCATATGCGCACATCCCTCTCCATATTTCTACTACGCACCTCCAAGCCCTTCTCATAACCCTAGCCTCCATGCCCTAGAGAGAGGGGGGGGGGGGGGGTTCTTTCTCATATTTTTCCAGCGGCTAGGATCTTCTACAACCCTCTTCTAAGTCCATCCTAAGGTGAGGATTTTCCTTCAAGCATTTCATTAATAATATCATGATTATCATAAGTTTCTTTTGTGACATGTGAAATTATTTTGTTTTGAATTGCTGATCCATATAACATGAAGTTTAATGTAAGATTTGTAATGAATATCATTATATAATGATGTGATTCCTTGTTTAAATTTTTGACTAAGAAGCATGTGTATTTGTATTATTTATCTTTGTGAAATCTATGCCCTTATTTTCTTGGTCTATGTGTTACAAATAATATTGGTTTTCATATTATGATATGAAATATATGTATAAGATCATCATATTGGCATCCCATTATTGTATACTCTGTCCCTAAGTTGGTAAAATTATTTGATGTAGAGAGATAGAACCCGTGAGAGGTATCTATGATAGAAGAATATCTCTTAACTTAACTCAGAGAATGAAGTAATTATTTGTCAATGGATCCTTACATGTATATGATGCTTGATTGGATCCATTTACATTACATGGGTCTTTTAATGAATTTGATCATGATGTACAACATTGGCTTTTTAGGAATGATGAAATCATAAAACGGGACAATGAGTGGACACTAATGGTATACAAATTCTCATGAGCCGGGGTTGGTGCTATGGACACTAATCCTGTGCTGTCGGCATATGCTGGGTTGCTTGCGACTCCCCATAGTGACCACTGAGTTTTATTTAAATCGGTTGTATGCGAAAACACTTAAATAAAGGTGAAACTAAAGTTATGCATTCATTTGCCTCCATGTGGGTGTACGGAATTGAGAATAGGCTAGAGTGTCCTACTTCTCTCGTACACTGCCACGTGTAAATTTGGGCTATGAGCGTCCCGTTTCTCACGTGGTCAAGCAAAACTATGGGCTTGTGCGTCCCAGGAACCTCTGGTAACTAATGGCTAGCATGAAGTCGTAACAGGGAGTCTCCCACTTCATGTATTGTGATTCTAGCTAGGGTGCCTTAGCCAGAGCATGCATTCCATGCATCGCATTAACAAAGATTCTTAGTTGGTTGTTTTGATTTGATTAAATGATAATATCCTGCTTGCGTTTACTCTGTACCGTTATTATTATTCTTGATTGTCTTGGAGGAAATATTCCCCACTATGCCAAACACAATTTAGATGATGCAGGTGAAGATCCAGGTTTTGAACTCGATTTTTAAGGAAAATAGTTCGATGGTTCGTACGATCACATGGCAGATGAAGACGTTGAAGGAATTTAGTTGATATTTTTATTTATTAGACATTTCTTTTGATTAGTGGTTACATTTATGAAAATTATAATAAGTCTTCCAGAGAAGACATGACTTGATATTTTGATTAATTAGTATGAATATTGGTTGGTTCCCTTTTTAAACATAAATGATGAAGTAGTAAGTTTGATAGAATAAGATGAACATTTGTTTCCGCCATTGTGCTTGAATGCTATATTTCATTATTTAACAAATCAATTAGTCCATGATTTACTTGGGAATTCGACCGTCGTGTTATACACGAGAGTCGAAAATCTCGGGTCGTTACAATAAATGGGTGGAGTTGATAGTAAATGAAGGTAAATGGTATTTGGGGGTGTGTTTGGATGGAAGTAAATGCACGTAAATGAAATGGAACGGGAGTAAATGTGTATGTAAATGAAATCCTCTTACTCCTACAGAGGATTTAGAAGTAAGTGGGGGGGTGAAATGCCTTTTTGAGCTCTCTTGGAGAGTTGCATCTGTAAACAAAGGTGACACTATGCACATGTCCACCATACATGTGTCCTGCTAATGATACTCTCCAATAAACCAAATATGGGCTACATCACTAAAATCACACTAAAAGAATGATCTAAACCATCCAAAGGAAGGGCATCTAAATGGATGGTTAAAAAATGTTCGTAAGTTGCTTGTTTGTGATTCTTACATTCGTGGTCTACCCGAGGCTCGAAACTTCCTCAATTTTTGCTGAAGTATATATTTCGATGGGCTTATTATAATCATTCTATTAAATATGACATATCTACTCTAAGTTGGCTTATTGGAGCTAATTTGAGATATCATATTCACTTGAATATATTGAAAAATCTAAATGCATTCCAATTCTTCCCGTTTACTCCCCTCCAAATATAATATTTTGATTTCAAATGCATTTCATTTACTCCAATCCAAACCCAACTACTTAAAGCCATTTAGTCCCAATTAAGCTCTTCTTCCAACCCGCAAACGTACACAGATATCATCCTACCCGTGCTCGTCTCCAGCTCGGAACGGGCAGGGGCTCTCTAGGTTTTATCCACACTATCCATCCATTTCTCCTTGTCATTTCAGGATATAGTCCCAAAGCTGAGGCAGATCTAAGACACAGGTGGACCGCATGGTGGGGATTAAACACTTAACTGTCGAAAACTTCTTGGGGCCACAGAAGTTTTGGAGTGTGCTAATATTTGTGTTTGCCTTCATCCAAATCTACGGGACTTTATGAATAAGTTGGATGGAAAATAAAAATCACTGTTGAGTTCAGAAAAGTTTCCACGCTGAGCATCATTATCACCGCATTCAATGCGGTGTGGTCTACTTGAGCCTTGGATCTGCTTAAGTTTCTTAAAATTGGGTGGAGAAATGGATGGACGGTGTGGATAAAACCCATACATCACGATGGCCGCTTAGGGCCCGTTTGGATTGTAAGTTACTTAAGTTACTTATCTTGGTTTTTACTTACTAAGCAGATAAGTATGTTTGGTAAACAACATACTTATCAGCTAATAAGTAAATAAGTATGTTTGGTAATAACACATTGATAAGTAACCTTTCCGAAAGAAAATTTCAAATCTACATATAATAAGCAATATATTGACCTGAAAAGAAAGAGCCTAGGGTTGAGGCAGTGTTCAAAACAGAATGAGCTTTTCTAACCCCACGTGAGTGCAATAAAGCTCATGTACATGCCATGCATGTGCTAGCATAGCACGATTGGTCCAAGATATATTTCATCCATCAGAACGGGACCACTATATGGATGCCCTGGCACAAGAATCAGGTTGATCTACTGGCCAGGTGGGCCATAGTCTGCAAAACAAATGTACGGCTCTGGAAGACTTGGCTGTAGTTTTCTAACCCATTCACTTATTTCCAATAGTCGGTCCACATGGTGAGTGGACTAGAACTATTTTTGGGAAAGATGTAGAAGATCAGATCAACCTAATTGGTAGATTGGATCTTGCACCAATTAATGTAGGGCCCATCTTTGATGTGGGCTGTCCACTGTGTGAGCCCCATCTTTGATGGGACAGTCCATCATGTGGGGCTTCCTTTGGTATGGATGGTATGAGAGAGCAATAATTGAGTGAACCATGAAAGAGAACTTTGATATGTAGCGTGACCTGAGAGAGATAAGTAGAAAAGTCAAATTGGAGGGTGGTTAATTAACATTGAAGGGTGACTAACAGTGGGTGTGTACTAACCTCAAAAAAGAAAAAAAAGAAAAAAAAGAGCTAAAGAGTGACATGAAAGAGATAAGTAGAAAAGTCAAAAGTCAAAAAGCTAAAAAAAAACATACTTATTAAGATTAGTAATTTCTAAGAGATAAGTTACTTTTCGTACTTGCCAAACGAACTTAAGTGCCAAAAGTAGAAGTAACTTATTTGGTAGTATCCAAGCGGGCCCTTGGAGCCTGGGGTATGAGGTGCAATCTGCATTCGGTTTACACAGGCAGTAAGTGTTGCTGAGGATTTCAGACCACCTAATATAGATGAGAACCCAAACACGCCTAAGATAGTGCGGCCCTAACCGTGAGCCCAACTTATTGGATTTTTTTTTGTATCTATATTGCCCATCTGTTTTTCCATAACATTTTGTGGTACTTTCCTAGAACTTAAGGAGATCCAATTATCAAGTGGACCATACCATAGGAAACATTTGTGATTGAATGGGATATCATTAAAAACATTTTAGTACTCATGTAGCGTTTATTTTCCATCGAATCTGGTGGCAAGGTCACATAATCGTAGATGAAGGGGAAAGACAAATATTAGATTGATCCAAAACTATTGTTGCCCATTAATGATCAATCACTACTTTTTTTCGTATGGTATGCTGCACTTGATAATTGAATCTGCTTCATTTTCGGATAATGGGTAGAGCCTAAAATTGAAGCATGTCCAAAAACACAAGTGGACCATGCCACAGGAAATTGGGGGAATGATGATTTCCACCGTTGAAACCTTCCTACGGCCGCAGTGATGTTTGTTTGTCATCAAACCTGCTTGTAAGATCACACAGACATTAGCTTGATCCAAAACGGCTGTGGCCCTAAGAAGTTTTCAACGGTGGACATTCAGTTCACACTTTTCCTGTGGTGTGGTCCATGAGCTTTTGATACGCTTCATTTTTTGGGCTACAAGCGTGAAATTATCTGCTGGATGGATGGACAGAGTGGATAAAATACTTAAATCACAGTGGGCTCCACAGAGTTTACTCACTACACAATCCGCTTCGTAGGAAACATACATCAAAGTGGTCCCACAGTAAAGGGCCACACTGTCTTGGGGCCCACCGTGATTTATTTATGCATTTTATCCAGGCTGTCCATCCGTTTTATCAGCTTATTTTATAGCATAATCCCAAAATCTAAGCATATCCAAAGGTGAAGTGGACCACACCACAGGAAACAGTGTGAATTGAATGCATGTCGTTGAAAACCTCTTGAGGCTCACAGAAGTTTTGGATCAAGCTGATATTTGTCTTTTACCTTCATCCATGTCTGTGTGACCTTATGAACGGATTAGATGACAAATAAACATCACTGTGGGCCCTAAGAAGGTTTCGACGGTGGTCCCCTTTTTACCGTGGTGTAGTACACTTGAGTTTTAGATATACTTCGATTTTGGGCTCAACCCATAAAATGAGCTGAAAAAACGGATGGACGGCGTGGATAAGCCACATACATACGTTCATTGTGGGCCTAACAGATTGCACTTAGTAAGCAATCCGCTTCGGAATCCTGAAACGATTTGGAAAAATGGATGGACGGCGTGGATAAAACCCATACATCATGGTGGGCCCAGAGAGCACCGACCACTGGCCACCTGGCTAGTGGTAGCGTCACTAGCCAAACCGCATCCAGCATCCTTTCGAGTCCGGGGTCTCACCGATCCGGTACCTCGCATCACTCTTTGGCATCGACATCTCAATCACTGCCTTCCCAAATCACGACCTTGCAGAAGAATCAGTGATGAACGGCTCTGCTCCTCCAACAAGATGCATGAATTCTCAACCGTCGATGGCTTCATGGACGGTACAGATTTCTCACCTGTTACTATCAATCTACCAAAACCAAAATCCTTGGAATTCCCTTTCTCAATCTCTATACCTATTCGTTTCTGCACAGTGAATGAATCCTTGGGTGAAATGATCAAATACATAGCAAACGAGCCCTCCGTCGGGCTTTTCTACGTCCAGCAACACACCCAAAACGCCGTCCCCAATCTCATCCATATCAAGGTATTCTCCCGCGAATACTCCCTGTTTCGGTGTATATCTTCTTGATTTTTCTCTCTTTCTTTTAGGGATTTGGAACTTGGGATAGGATTTTAGGATAAGGTGTCAGTTTGCTACACTGTAATAGAGCGTTGGCAATTGGAAAATCACACTTTCATTGTAAGATCCTCACCTTTCGATGGGTTGCCGTCAAATGGACTGTTAGGAAGATGATGTTCGATGGTCCAGATTTATCTTGAGGAATTGGATGGTTATGATTGTTTGGGCAGTATGACTTTTGGGCTTTGCCTCATCCCCATTGGGATTCAACCTGAGACCTCAAATGTTGAAACGCAATCACACTTTCACCATCTAATATCACCACCCCGATTGGGGCTGACGATTTGGATGGTCTGGATTGTGATGTAAATGCATGCCATGTGTACCATCAATTGGTTGCAAATTAGTTCATCTCATTTTAGTTAACAGTTTACATATTAGAGTTTATATTTATGTAAATTGTTGAACATTAATATTATTTTTAATCCTTAGAAAAATGTCTAATATGTAATTACTGTTAACTAAAATGAGATGAACACATTTTTAGGCATCTACTAAACAAGTCTTTAGTGTATAGCATTCTCACGCTGTATTCTAGCCCTGGAAGATGTTTGAGAACATTTATAGAGTTTCATATAGACATTGTTTTCAATATCTGTATCAACGCATGCATCGCACCCTTGGGATATGGAAACATATTGAGTATTGCATGGGAAATATCGCATGTACTGTGTATAATATATCGTTGTTTTTGGAAAACATTGGGAAATTGGTTGAATTTTCCCTGGAGGATGTTTGAGAACATTTATAGAGTTTCATATAGACCCTATTTTTAGTATCAGTATCGAAGCATTGTATTGCACCCTTGGCATATGGAAACATATTAGGTATCGCATGGGAAATATTGCATGTATCATTGTTTTTTGGGAAACATTGGAAAATTGGTTAAGTTTTTCTATGAAACTTCAGGGAATGCTAATCATTACACACTTAGAACTCAAAAGATCACAAAAAACAAGTACACATAAATAAGCTTCCTTTGTATCAGTTCCTAAACTATGCACTATTTGACAGAAGTGATGTAACTATATTAAAAATCAGTTCATAAACTTTACAAATCATAGAAGACGTGTATGAAAACAAAACCAATTAATTATTTTAAAAAATTGCACACGTGGCGTACAAGTATTTGAAATTAAATTGTCCAATTTATGTCTAATAACCTAAACATAAGGTTTATTTCCTCTTCTGATGATGAGATTGGTGGAAATTTACTGGACAGCAATATGATTTTGAGACCGTGAGTTAGCCAAAGTTGGTTCCACAATTTAATTGGTTTGAGTTAATATATTTAGAGTGCATGCGTACCAAGTGTTATACGGTTCTAGAGCATAATACAACTCCCCCTTTTTAAATAGAGAATACTTTGATACTCTGGTAGAGAAAATTGCTATGAAATTGCCTACGTGGCATACAAATAATCAAAATAAACCATCCAAATTATGGGCACCAATTTAGGACTAAAAATAACTCTAAGTATTGTTGGTTACTTATTGGACGGTTAGAAATGAAGAAGATCCAATGGCCTTATTTCAAATAACAAGTGTCCACAAATAAGTGGTTATTGTTGTTCAAACAACTTGATTTTTATACTATAACTTAATGAGAGTGGGATTCACAATTTAATTGGTTTAATTTGGGTTAACATATGCCAAATAATACCATGCTAAGTGCCTGTGTATCAAGCGTAGTACACAACCGAATTATCAAATCACCCCCGTTTCTATGGTGTGGCCTACCTGATGCGTACTAGTTGATCCTTGTGGTGGGACTGACCCATTGAAAGGGTTGGATGTTACAATACATGATAGGTTACAAATTATCCGCTGGACTGCTGGGTGGACCATTACTTGTGGTCCAACCAGCTGGATTTGAGACCTTCTCCCTTGTGATGGATAAAAGATAGATGTAGCCTTTTTAATTTTGAAAAGACTGGTGCAGCGCGCGCGCGCGCACACCCACGCACGCGCACGCACACACACACACACACACACACAGAGAGAGAGAGAGAGAGAGAGAGAGAGAGAGAGAGAGAGAGAGAGAGAGAGAGAGAGAGAGAGAGAGAGATTATCGGTCTTTGCAATACTGATAGTATAACGGCCAATATTATAGATACTGCAAACATTGCGTATAGATTTCCATCTATAGTATTCTTGTGCATTCTTGTTTTTGATATCCTCTCAAGCTACTTGAAAGAGAATTATCTCACTTGTGATAGTTCAGTGGCTGCAATTTTGAGTTTTGTTTAAGTTCTTCATCACTACCCACCTGGAGACTTGGGTTCTCAGCAAACAGTGCGAAGGTTACTAAAAGCTGGCTGGCTAACAGGACACCTCAGGTTGCATTGGAAGTGGGCTGTTTGGTTGCCAGTTTTCTGATAAATCTCCTTGTAATCCTGGTTTTCAAAAGGCAAACTGTTGGTGGATTTTGGGAGAGGATCATTGATAATACATTAGAAGGTTTGCACTTTTGGAAGAGCAAGCTTATTTAGTTGGGTGGTAGAATTAACCTCATCAAATCGGTCCTGGCATCAATTTCGATTTATCTTCTATCAATCCTCAGGTGTCCTGTTAAGATAATAAGCAAGATAGAGGCTATTCAGACTCTAAGAAACGTTTCTTGTGCACTAATTGGGAAGCTTGCAAATTCATTTGGTGGCCTGGGATTCAGTTTGTAAACCTATAAGGAGTGGAGTTCTGGGGCTTCGGAATGTGAGTGCTTCTTGGTAAATGGTTTTGGCATTCAGGAAATGGGGAAAAACCCCTTCTGAGAAGTGTCTTGGTCTCTAGGTACCAAGGTTTGAAATTGGTGAATATCGAGTATCCTATTGTTCACAACTGATATGATATTGTATCACCGTGTATTGCCTTGTATCAGGCTTCTCTCAGGCTGCTCTCGGGCTGACACATCCGTATTGCCCATGGACGGTACCAATACATATCGGGCGATATGTACTGGTTTCGGACAATGCTTTAAACCTTGCTAGGTATAGAGAGGAGGTCAACAGATGGTTTGTGAAAGCTACTCTGTGGTTAATCGGTTTGCCGAAATGGAAACCCATTTGGGGGGCTTCCTTTTTACGTTAACAATCTCTGCTTTTGTGTTGGAGACAGCCTTAGAGTTAGGTTCTAGGAAGACACCTGGTCTTCTCAAACCCTCTTGCTGAGAAATTTGAAAGACTATCTTCTAGCCACCAACAAAGGGGGCTCTGGTCCACCATTTCTCTGATTGGTTGGGCAGAAAAATTGTTTGAATTCCCATGTTTTGGCATGAACTCAACAATGATGAAAACTGTGAGTTTTACTAAACTTTTGCACCTCCTGAATTCTGTATATGTTCCCCTTCCAAGAGTGGACAAGAGGATTTGGGTTCTTAGCGAGGTGATCTTTTATCAGTCAAATATTTACCTAAATCGTTATCTGGTGGTGGTGGGAGTAGAGGGTGTGCATTCCTCAGAATTGTTGGAGTTCATACATTACATATTTACACCCTTAATCAGTAGAGATTTAGCTAGTTTTCATGGTCATGATCATTGGTTTAGACAGACATTGTGTACATTCCATGATTTGGCTACTTACATGTTTTTCCCTGCAAAATTTGACTGTTTTATTATTTTAGGGAGAGCATGGACTTGAATAGGAGGCATCCAGAACCAGGATGGTAAGCTTAAATTATGTGAAGAAAGAGTTTGCACGGCTAAAATAATGTGCTGAATATAATGGATGGTCCGGATTGGAGAAGAACAAAGTGCAAAGGCCAGGATACGGTTGGAGTGCAGAAACGCGAAGAGAACCAGCATGGAAAAAAAAACCGACTTTTCACTAGTGTTGAATTTTGAGCTGATTTTTGCATCGTTGGTAGAGCTGATTTTCACTAGGGAGAGCTGATTTTCACTAGGGAGAGCTGATTTTCACTAGTGTCGAATTTTGAGCTGATTTTCACTAGGGAGAGCTGCTGTTTTGCATCGTTGGTGCGAATTCAAGGTCCACGGAAGGAGAAATCAACGAAACACTGATTCAAGCCAACATAGGAAATTCAAGGGATCTTGTGAATAGTGTTCACATGTGCGAACGCTAATTCATGGTCAATTCGCGTTAAGACTTCCACAGCCTTGAATCTGGACATTGCACACGTGCATTGTGGGGTCCGTTGTGGATAATCCGAGCCGCTTACATTGTAGATATGATTTCAGGGTATGAGATCAAATTTCACAAAAACCGAAGATTCTAGTGGACCAAAATTATATCTTAATTTATGCTTTTATTGCTCCCCAGAGTAGAATTTCAGCTTCAAGGTCAATATTAGAAAACCACTTTTCTAAACTTTGTTAATAAAACAAAAACACAAAATATATAAATTTTTTAAAAATTTGAATAAAATTAATCATTATTTATTGTTTTCATTTTTACCCATTTTTGGCTAAACATCTCAACTTCTATTTCGTAGCTGCTATAAAAGCCAAAGAAACTTGAAAGCGGGCATTCCAAACTGTGGACAACAGAAACGCTGATTTCAACATTGCCCTCTGCAAAGCTTTTAGATGTCTGATTGGTGGTCAATTTCTTGCAGCATTTCGTATCGACCTGAAGATATATTGAAATTACATCATCCCAGAAGTACAGACGTAAATTCACTAAAACTAAATAGAAAAATTCCTAAATTCTAAAAAAAAATAATAATAATAATAATCTTCAATGCCTCCCGATTTTTTAAGGGAATGGCCTTGATTTCGATTTTGGACATCTGTTGGGATTGAAATAAGGAATTTCTAATCATTCCTCTGACATCGATCTGTGGTGATAATCCTGCGAATCTGACCTTCCTCGCGTTTCCAGCAAATCCGTTTGGGATTTGGGATCTTCCTGATTCAATAAGAAATTTGGTGCGAATCTGAGGTCCGTGGAAGGAGAAACCAACGAAACACTGATTCAAGCCAACATAGGAAATTCAAGGACCTCGTGAATAGTGTTCATACGTGTGAATGCCAAGACTTGTAAGGAGGAGCCCCCCCCCCCCCCCAAGGAAAAAAAAAAAAAAAAAAACCCTTAACCTAAGAAAAAAAAGAGTGAAAGAATCATTGGTCACATTCTGAATGTCCAGAGAGAAGCCAATTCAGTTTTGGATGGCCTGGTAGATCTGGGTGCTCTATTTTTTTTTTTTTTCCCCCTAAGCAATATTTTCCTAGATTTCTCAAAGGTGAAATGGAATTAACTAGTTGATGTCTGATTGTGGTCTCTGTGGGTACATAAAAGGGTTTAGCTAAACATGGGTTAATGAGGAACTATACCTGTCTATCTTTTGCTTTCGGTGAGGGACTTTGATATAGATTGAAAGGCCGGGTGAGGAGGAATCTTTTGAGAACATTTGAGGGGGAAGGATCTCATGAAAATAGCATGAGCGGTTTGAATGTCTCTAGAAAGCATGTTATGGGTAGGTGCTTCAATTGAGGAAAAGGGGGTTTTTGCCCACATAACTGTTTCAAAAAAGTGAGTGGATCAGGATAGGTAGTGCAACCCGTAATCACTCTTGAGAACTGAGGCAGTCAATTCACAGTATATTAGTGCAAAACAAAGAAATTGTATAAAACTTGCAAGTGTATAGATTGGTAGCGATAACTCTTATGTATTTTTGTCATGGTGATTTGTAAATAAATGGCTGATTCTTTTTTCTTCCTTGTCCGTCTATCATTACTCATTATTCATTGATAGCTTTGTGGATATAATAGACAACAATTCTTATGGGAATGCCTTGGTACTCTTTTGTAGGATAGAGTTGTGGAGAACTCTCATGAAGTAACCCTGCACACAGAAGACTTGGAAGATTCTATTGCAATGGTGACGTCAATGAAGGATTGTGGCTTAACCATTGCCGATGAAATGAATAAAGACATCAAGAGATCTCTACTCATGATGTCAGCATCTCAACCAAAGAAAGGGTAAGCTTCTCTATTTGTCATTTTTTTTTTGTCCATTTCATCGCTAGAATTCTTGTATGTTTTTCTTTTCTTGTATCAATATATTTGCACTACTGTTAAAAAGAAAACTGTGTAAAAGAATAAAATGATACAAAGAGGCTATCTAGAGAGAACTCCTTAGGAAGGGCATTGACAAAGGCAATTTATTTCCTTGTGAATGTGGTGAAGAGATATCTCCAAAGCAAAACACACTTCTTGTAGCTCTTTAGTAAGGGGCGTGCTCCAATGGTACCGGTACCATCGTAAGGCACGATGGTACTGGATGGGTGTAGGGCCTATATCCGTACATCATATGTGTCATTGGTTATACCCCTAGGGTCCTAAAAGCAAGCATCCATTAATCAGGTGGGCCACGTTATAGGGAACAAGTTGGGAGGGAACAACCACTCTTGATTAGGGTGGAGGGTGCACCGTGTTGTATATATGAAATCCAGGCTATTCAGACCCTTCACCTGGTTGGGATGAAGGCGTAGGCTGAAAATCAAGCTGTTTCTAAATTCAGATGGCCCCTGTGTAAATCAAGGGCAGGCGTCCCCTCACATTGTTCCTTGTGTTGTGTCCTGTTGCGGTAACGGTGGGCGTACTGGTGCCCACTGTTACTGATAAGATGGAACGCTGTAACTGCTGATACGGGGGCGTAACCCTTGTATCAGTCAGAATTTTTTTGTCAATATATATATATATATATAAAATCCAGAAAAATCTAAATATTCCAAAATGCATTCATTTATAATTTTGAGCATGTTTATGGTAGTGTAATAGTCCACTCTTTGGTGAGAAAGCTATATCGGGTTGTTTGATAAAGTTATGAATCTGACAACCTGGAATTGACTGCAAAACTCATATATTTAAGCTTCTAACTATCTAATAGCAATGATAGATATATTAGAATAAATGTAATATCAAAATATTTCAAATTTGTAGGTTAATGCAGGGGCATTTTCACATCGAGCTCGAGTGGGGCGGCGGGAGCACACTCGAGGTGGGGCAGACCGTGTGAAGCGGCTGCACCGTGCGAAGTGGGACCCATGTGAAGTGGGGTGGCTCACGAAGGAGGGCTCGATCGGGGCCTGGCCTAGCCTGGGCTATGATATAAAAGGATATTTCGTGCCTCCCCCATAAACTCTGGACCTTTTGGTGAGTTGGTCGGATGTCCTGTGTCAAATTGGTATTAGAGCGGGAGACCGTATCAGAGCGGGAGGTCTCGTGTTCGAGACTCATCACTGGAGGTGATTAATGTAAGGGCATTTTCACACCGGGCTCGAGTGGGGTGGCCTATGCGAAGCGGGAGTACACTCGAGGTTGGGCAGACCGTGTGAAGCAGGACTCATGTGAAGTGAGGCAGCTCACGAAAGAGGGCTCGACCGGGGCCTGGTCTAGCCTGGACTATGAGATAAAAGGATATTCTATGCCTCCCCCAATAGCTCTGGAGCTTTTGGTGAGTTAGTCGGATGTCCTGCGTCATAGGTGATTGCTATTATTTACCATAATATAGTGTACATTACATACTTGAAGATTTGCATAAATTATAATGTACATTTCATTTAAAGTTTTCAATATACTAGAGACTTTTGTGTCCTATCCTGTGATTCCTATCTTGTCATCCTAGAGAAAAAAAAAATAGTATTGTTTGATTAACTCCCCTGCAACGTGATTAAGGATAACATTAACTTGATTGTTTGTCAAGGGAGTTATTTTAAGTATAAATTTGACAGTGTGAAGTGTGTGCGTGCTTGGTGAATGCGTGGGTATGGAAACACTTACCTTAAATTCAAATAAAAGAATATACTTACGTTAATAAAACTCACTACCAAAATGAAAATCTACTTTGTTGTGGTTGCTTAATCTCCACGTCCTTGTCATTATCATGCTGCGGCTGTGGAATGTGTGCGTCATACCCATAATATCTAGTCCCAGAGGGGAAAGACCAGGTCAATGAAACCAGAGGATGACTGATCTTTATTAGGCAACCACTTTGACCTCGAGTAAGGATATTCACAAGTGCCAGTTGAATAGCCATATTGCGGTCGATCGTACTTGGATTGCTGAGATTGAGAATGTGTCTGTGATGAATAGCTTGAATTTGGATCTGGATATCTATATTCATATGGAATATGTTGATCAGGGGGACTACTTCATCATGAATGTGACGGAATAGGCTATGTATAATCTCATTGGCCATAAGAATATCCATAATGCCCGTGACTATAAACCTGCTGATATTCTGGACCTCTCGGTGCTCCACTGGTACCAGCCTCGTCCCTCCCTAACTGATTGTATCGTGACTCAGTAAACTAATAAGTTCGACCTTGCACACCTTGTCAATGCTCATCGGTCTTGCAATCTGTAGATGGTTGTATGGTGTGTTGAGCAAAACTAGAAGTAGGATTAGCATTAGGTGCGTCATCATCACCATCATGATCATCCATCTTAGTCTCGCTGCTGATGTTGCTTTTACTCTTTTGCCGAGCCGGGATATGGATGAAATCTGCTCATCTTTTTGGGTCCAAAACAGCTGCACGACTTTCTTGCTGCGCCGCACGTAAAATTGGGTCATCCCCTTCCAATTATTCACTGTCCTCTTCTATCTATAAAATGGGTCTACAAAATCGAGTTTTATCTTAATGGTATGGTTGATAGGTTGAAAGCTTGTCTAGTTGCTAGGGGGTATACTCAAACACTTGGTATTGATTACAATGAAACCTTCTCTCCTATGGCCAAGTTGAATTCCATTTGAGTTATACTGTTTGTAGCTGTCAATCATGGTTAACCCCTTTACTAATTTGACGTAAAAAATGCCTTTCCTCATGGCAATCATACAGAGGAAGTTTATATGGAGCAGCCTCCCAAATTTGTTGCTTAAGGAGAGCTTTACAAAGTGTGTAAACTGCGAAAGGCAATTTATGAGTTAAAACAGCCTCCACATGTTTGGTTTGACAAGTTCAGTAAGATTGTATCAAACTATGGCTTTGTTTGAAGTTGTGCTGATTATTCTGTTTTTGTACGTAATGGTATCTTAGGTTTCATTGTGCTTGCATATGTAGATGATATTGTTGTTATTGGAAGCAACAATAAGGTGATTGAAGATCTAAAGAAGTATGTTTGACAACTTTATCTCACAAAAGATCTGGATCATCTTCGATACCTCCTTGGTATAAAAGTAGTCAGATCCAAAAGGAGTTCATCTATTTCAATGGAAATATGTTTTGGATTTACTTATGGAGATGGGTCTTCTTGAGATCAAGCCAGTTGACACTCCAATGGATCCTAATCACAAGCTTGTAAGTGATCAAGGAGATTCAGTGGAGGATCTGGGAAGTACAAAAGATTAGTTGAAAAAATTACTTAAAAAGTACATCACATGGAAGTAGTTATTCAAATTTTGTGTTACTTGAAAGGAGCACCAGGTCAATGAATTTTATATAGAAGGAATGGTCATTTTTTGAGTCACAAGATATTCAAATGTAGATTGGGCAAGTTCCTTAGTAAATAGATGATCCACTATTGGATATTTTACATTTACGGGAGGAAATCTAGTCATATGGGAGAGCAAAAAGTAGAGCATGTTGGCCCAATTGAGTGCTGAAGTAAGTACAGAGTAATGGCTCATGCCTCCTTTGAGTCGATGTAGATGAATAAATTGTTGCAAGAAATGGGATTTGCAGTACGCCTACCTATGCAATTAGTTTGTGACAATCAGGCTGCTTCACACATAGCAAACAATCCAGTCTATCTCGAAAGACCTAAATACATTGAAGTTGATTGTCACTTCATATATGACAAAGTTTCCAGTGGCGAAATCTCTACTCTATATGTTTGATCTAAGGACCAACTTACTGATGTCTTCACTTAAACACTTTGTTCCACTCAGACTACACATATATTCCAAGCTTGGCACAAATAATATATATGCTCCAAATTGAGGGGAAGTGTTAATGAATGTGATATAGACATACAAATATGCACTTAGATGGGTTATTTTGGTATAGGATATGAGAGAATGATTGCTTTTGCTATTAATGACATTTCTGTAATTATGAAACTTTCATAAGGGGTGAACCATAACTTTGGCCCATTTTTTTCTCTCTATATTCTTTTCTCATCTCTCTTTGTTTCTTCTCTATTTCATCTCTCTTTCGATTATTTTACATGCTTGTTAGCCCAAACATTAATTATTAAATGATGGGGTTATGGTAGCGGCGGTGATGATTCACACCCATTAGTCTGGATATTAATACTTGGATGTTATGGGTTATGATGGTGGTGGTGGGGATTTGCACCCATTAGTTCAAATATTAACAACCATCATGTTTTGGGTCTCTGCCTGATGAGATTGGGATCTAGCCTGTGGTTTGGTTATGAGCCTGATTTTGAAGTTCTGTTAAGAAACGGGTTGGGCTGTGGTCAAGTTTGGTTTATGATTTTAGTGCTCGGGCTTTTGACCTAATATCAAAGTACCAATTGGGCTAGGCCTGATTAATATTTGGGCTGGCCCCTCAGGCTGACCATGATGGGTCAGATCCAGACCATTGCCAACCCTACCCAAAAATGAAGCTTGTGCGCCGCCGAGTTTGGTTGAGCAATACAAAGGAAGTTAGTTAACCATCCAAACAAACCTTCCACAGTCTGTTGCTAAATCATAAATTGTGAATCCAGGTTAATCCAGAACCCAAGTTTGGGTTTTCAGATGGGAAGAAGCAGCTCTTGGGGACCCGCAGGCTTTAGCTTTAATGCAGGTCATGCCCAGCAGGATGGTGGGAGCAGTGGTGGTTATCTCTCTACAGTTCTAAACTCGGCAAAGCAGAGAGCAGCATCTCTTAGATGGTCCCAACTCAATGCTTCTCCATTGGGAAACCCAAAGGGTGAGAGGCTCGTTTCATTTTCTACACCGCTTGCGTCGGTGCTAGCTGCTGAAGTAATTTCAACTCCTATGGATGTGGGAGCTGATGAACTGCCCTTGTCAAGCCAGATGGTAGATGAGCAGCTTGATTTGCCCACCAACATTGACGAAAGCTCCTCCTCAGCCCATGATCCATCACCGATGTCTGAGAATTATGAGAAGTTTAGATCTGATCAAGAAGCTAAACTGGAGGAATGGCTGGGAGGGATTGAAAACCGGAGTGGATCCGTGGACACAAGCGGGGTAAACGTGAGTTAGCGGTCTGGGGGTGGTTTTGCATGGATAATACACTGCTCAAGCGACATAAAAGCTTGTAACTCATGCTTGTTGAGTACGATTAGGGGTGTCTCAGTGACTGCTCCTCTCTTGATTGGTGGACCATCTTGTCAAAGGTGAGATCTGTAATGATTTATGCTCTACAGAGATGTTGTATGTAGTACCCTACTAATTGCTACTGTGTTCTATTTGTGAGGTATTGTACAATGCTCAGGTTCAATGTTTGTAGCTTCAGTTTGTTCAAGTGGGCCCATGGTTCCATCATTGCAGCCAATGGCATGATGGGCCCAAATTTAGGATGTGCAACCCTTTGAGCGTGGATCTTATACACGTGTGCCACATGTATGGATACTGAGTGCTTGGTTACTACGCTAGATATTCGTCTGAGGTTTGCTTGATCACTAAGCTAGATATTGGTGTGAGGATTTTGCTGCATGGTCCTAAAACTTCGTGACTTGACTAGGTAGGATTTCTATCTGACTCACTGTGGGCCCGTTTGGATATATATATATATATATATATATATATATATATATATATATATATATATATATATATATATATATATATATATATATATATAAGTAAATAAGTTTTCTTAATTTAGTTCAGTTATTAAACTTAAATAAGTGTCTTATTAGATAAAGTAACTTAGGATGGGATCTCTATTTGTGCCATGTTGGGAATTCTCACCCCTTGATGTTTTTCAGGAATCCACCATGTAAACCATTTCATTCAGCTCATTGTAGTGGGTGGGCCTAAATATAAGGTAGATCCAACACTCAAGTGGGCCACACAAAGTGGCATTGACCGCCCACATTCAAAACCACGTCACCCCGCCCACCAGTTTTTCCAGCTCATTTTAATTGGAGGACCCAAATATAATGAAGATCCAAAACCTAAGTGGGTTGCACAGCTTGAAACAGTGTTATTGAATGCACAACTTGAAACCGGTTATTGAACCCTCACCGGTGGAGGATTTAAAAAAATTGGAGTGTCCCACCATTTTTTTGGGTGAGAAATCCACCCTGTCCGTCATTTTTTGTCAACTCATTTTAGGTTATGGGCCCAAATATGAGGTAGATCCAACACTCAAGTAGGCCACAGTACTTGAAATAGTGGTATTGAACCTCCTCTATTAAAATAGTAATGGGCCCACATTAATTTTTTGATAAATCCTCCTTGTCCACTGGATTTATCTTCGGGACCACCCAAATGCACATGGGGCCCAAGTCCATGCTTTGGATCCATTTAATACATAACAAAGCACCTCTCAAAATGTAGTTCCCCATGCAAGATTAATATGTATGGCGAAAAACCACTTTTTCTATAAATTTCAGACCCTTCTGTGTTTTTTTTTTTTTTTTTTTCCCTTTTTACACACATGCACCGACACCCCCACACACCCATGTGTTGGAGTAGCCTTCAAACTGTGCACGGTTTGGGTGCTTAGACCAGTTGGGTGACCAGTTTGACGTTTTAGCCCAGATACACAGTGAGGCCGCTAGACAGATTTCATGTGGCTTAGATCGGTCAAGCGACTGGTCTACAGAGGGCTCTGACCGGTCGGGCGATCAGTCGGTGGTGTGGCTAGACGCGACAAATCTAGAAGTTTTCTATTGCAAGTCGGTCTCTTACGTGGTTTTGCACAATAGGTTTTTAATTTTGATTTTATGTCTATTTAAGGGGTGTAATGCAGGATTAGGAGTTTTGCCATTGGGGCCATGTTTACTAGATGGATTGAGAGGGTTTTAAGGTAAGAGAAAGAGCTTGAGAAAAGCTTAAGATTCTATGGGACGGAAAAAAGGACTATGTTTGTTCATTTCATGTGAGAATAAGCTTTGGATAGCTCAGGGATTTCTCTTGTGGGCGTTTTATTTCTTCATTCTTTGTAAACTTCTGTTAATCATAGTGGATCGTTTTATGCTATGGTTTTTTTACCTGTCGAGGGGTTTTTCCACGTAAAATCGGATTGTCTCTTAGGGTTGAATGCTTCTGTGGTGCGATTGCATTGTGTTTCTCATTGCATCTCGTACGGCTTCCGCTTCCATTGTCTGTTTTCCCAACAAAGTGGTATCAGATCTAAAGTTGGGGTGGAGTAGAATTCGGATCTGTGACAAGAAGATGGGGATCAAGTACAAGATTCGACGTGGAGAAGGATTCCGTAAAAGAAAAACATGGAAATCAATTAGCATCTATGAAAGAAGTGGAGTAGAAGAAGGTGGATCGGTACACCAATATCTCAATCAGGTTTATCGAGTGTGATTGAGTTTGATCGAGAGTACATTTCACGGTGGAGCTGCAGGATCGGCAGCGATATTCATGGTTGCTAGTATGTGGCAAGTGCTCAAGGGCCACATGAGAAGAGCGATAAAGGTGCGTGAAGGTGCAAAGATGAAGTCGATGAGGCACGAGAAGCGATGGAGCTATGATGAAAATGAGATGAAGAAGTGAGGATGGTTTGATTCGACATTTGAAGCCTCGGTGGAGATTGTTAGAGTAGCCTTCAAACTGTGCACGGTTTAGGTGCTCAGATTGGTCAAGCGACCGGTTTGACGGTTTAGCCCAGATGCACAGCAAGGCCGCTAGACAGATTTCATGTGCCCTAGACCGATCAGGTGACCGGTTTGCAGGGGGCTCCGACCGGTCAGGCGACCGGTTGGTGGTGTGGCTAATGCGACGAATCTGGAAGTTTCCTATTGCAAGTCGGTCTCTTGCGCGGTTTTGCACAAGAGGTTTTTAATTTCGGTTTTATACCTATTTAAGGGGTATAATACCGGATTATGAGTTTTGTCATTGGGGCCATGTTTTCTAGATGGATTGAGAGGGTTCTAGGGTAAGAAAAAGAGCTTGGGGAAAGCTTAAGATTCTCTAGGATGAAGAAAATGACTGTGCATGTTCTTTTGATGTGAGAATAAGCTTTGGATAGCTCGGGGATTTCTCTTGTGGGCGTTTTGTTTCTTCATTCTTTGTAAACTTCTGTTAATCATAATGGATCGCTTTGTGCCATGTTTTTTTTACCCGTTGAGGGGTTTTTCCACATAAAATTGGATTGTGGTTGAATGCTTGTGTGGTGTGATTTCATTGTGTTTCTCATTGGATATCATATTACTCTGCGTGTTTGGCTTCTGCTTCCGCTGCCGGTTTTCACAACACCACGTACTCATACAATAGTGGCTTTTCTATACCACAATGGGTACTCGAACCTATGACCTCTTGTTGAAACTCTTGTGAGTCTACCACAAAGGCAAGAGCAAGGGCCCACCCATTTGGGTTCACTCTAGTGTCTTTCTCCTTTCCCATTCCTGTTTCTCATCCCTAAGCTTCCCTCTCCTTCTGCCCTATTTTGTTCTTTTGTTGCTCATTAGAGGTTGGGGCAGCAAGGTTGGTGCTTATTCCATATTGGTGTAAAGTGAGTTCTCTCTCCCTCTCTTCATTTCTTCTCTTTTTCTTTCGTAGGCAACCATTAAAAACTTGGTAGGGCTACCATAATTTTTTGTTTGCCATCCAATTTGTTGATTAGTTCGTGAATGGAAAACACAAATATCAGCTTGATCCAAAACTTTAGTAGCCCCAAGAAGTTTTTAGTGGTGGGCATTCATTCACCACTGCTTCCTTGTGGTGTGGTCCACCTGATATTCGGATCTACTATCTTTAGTCTCATGTTCTAAAATGAGGGGGGCAAAATAGATGGACGGCCTTGATATAAAACATATACCCCACAGAGGGCTTCAGGAGTCACCGAATCTGCGTACAGAGGAACCAGCCTCAACTCCTAGAGAAAAGAAAGGCCATTCAAACACACGAGTATACTCTGTGGGGGCCACGGTGATGTATGTCTTATCCACGCTGTCCATCTCAGTAACGAAGCATATCCAAAGCTCAAGTGACATCATAGGGCACAGTGGGAATTGAATGCTCACCGTTGAAATTTTCTTGGGTGCGACAGAAGTTTTGAATTGAGATGATTTGTGTTTTCCCTTCGTCGGCTTCTATGTGACCTTATGAATGGGTTTGATGGCAATGTCATCTAAGGACCTGTTTGGTTACATAATCTAGATTTTAGAGAAAATCTAGATTCTAATGTTGGAATGTAAAATTGCAAAACTAGAGTGGAACCCAGGTTTCATCGGAACTTGCTGTTTGGCTGAAAACAGTGCTTCATTTCCAACCGTTGCTTGTGGCATGGCCCACTTAGGCTTCAGATCCGCCTGAGAACCTTAATCGTAGCCTACTGTAGTTCTGCAAGACAAATGGTCAGGTTGGATGGCAAATAAACATTATAGTGGGCCCTAGGAAGTTTTTAATGGTGGACGTTCAGTCAACATTATTTTCCTGTGGTGTGGCGTACTTGAGATTTAGATTTACTTCACTTTTTGTCAAATGCCCTTAATTGAGCTCTCAAAACTAATGGACCATGTGGATATAAAACATATATGGAGGTGGTGACGCTGGCTTGTAGAAACGGTCGCCCAACCCTTTTCCACCAATCCCGGTTCCCCCTAGTTCAAATTGAATTTTAAGCTGGAAACAGATTTTCAGATGCCAACCAAGCGGGCCCTAAGTCCCTGAGAAGGTTTCAACTGTGGCCGTCGTTAGTTATCCGCAGCCTAAAAAATGAGCTGGAAAAAACGGATGGACGCACTAGCTCCCACAGAGTTTGCGTATACAATGAAGCATGCGTTTTATCCACGCCACTCCATTTATTTTCTATAATTATTTTAGGGCTGCGTCAACCATTAAAACCTTCCTAAGCCACTAATGTTTATTCATGCAGAAGATTGCTTAGGTCACAAAACCTGGATGAAGGGAAAACACAAGCATCGGCTTGATACAAAACTTGTGGCCTTGAAGAATTTTTCACCAATGTTTCCTATGGTATTATCCACCAGAGATTTTGAACGTGGGATCTGACTTTGATGTCTGTGACTTATATCCTCGCTGTCTATCCATTTTGAAAAACTATTTTAGGGCATGATCCAAAAAATGAAGCAGATCCAAATATCAGGTGGACCATAATACAAGAAACAGTAGTAATCAACTGTTAAAAACTTCCGGTGGGCCACAAAAGTTTTGGATCAAGCTGATATTTGTGTGGTCTCTTCATCCATGCCTTTGTGACCTTATCAGCAGGTTAGATGGAAAATAAGCATTCCGGTGCCCCCACGAAGTTTTTAATGGTGTGGATTAAATCACTACTATTTCCTGTGGTATGGTCCACCTAAGATTTGTATCTTCTTCATTTATGTGATGATGCCCTAAAATGAGCTTTCAAAATGGATGGTGGGCCCCACAGTTAGGGATCCACCGACGTCCACGCCCATCATAATGGGGCCCACAGGGTAGGCAATCCGCGTCCCTTTCTTTGTCATCCAAAAAAGAGGCGAATACGGGAGTGGCTTCCATCACAAGTAAAGAAAAGCAACGTACGAAGGCGAAATTGCTTTTATGTGGTTGCAAGCCTCGCAAGAATCCGAATAGAAGAACAGTCCGCAAGCCATGATATCTCCACCATTGAATCATAAAACGAGAGAAAATCCCACGGCCACAAACCAATCCCACCTCGAATAATCTGCACCACACAAACCCTCTCCAATCTTGACGCGGTTTGACCAGTCAGCTAGCTGGTCTCAAAGCGATGTGGACCCACCATCACATCATGCGTATTATCCGTTCATTTTTCCAGCTCATTTTAGGGCATGTGGCCAAAAATGAGGCACGGTGGGGGATTGAAAGCTTACCGTTGAAAACATTTTGGGCCCACATAAGTTTTGGATCAAGCTGATATTCGTGCTTTCCCTTCATCCAGGTCTATCAACAGGTTGGATGCCAAATAAACATTACAATGGGCCCTAGGAAGTTTTTAATGGTGGACGTTGGATCAACACTGTTTTCCTACGGTGGGGTCCACCTGATATTTAGATCTGCCTCATTTTTGGGCTTATGCCCTAAAATGATCTGGCAAAATGGATGGACAGTGTGGATAAAACACATACATCATGGTGGGGCCCACAGATTTGAGATCAGCTAACTGGCTGATGTTGGGGTCACTAACCAAACCACGCCCCTTCAATTTGACGATTGATGGGCCCTATCAAACGATCCTAGCCTTTTTAGTCGGAGTGGGACCCATCACATTATTAGCTACCAGTAGCTGCACTAATTGGCATTATTATTATAGAGAAATGATTCCTAGCTCTCACAACAATTAATTACAGAGCTCCTAGTTGCATCAGGACACGTGGACGGTCAAAATTGATCGATCTGAACCGTCCTTTCGGTCCATAACACCTCTCGTAGCCCACCATGCAGAAATCACACTGAACGTATGATCCAATCCCTCGTATATTGTGGCCATTTTTTTTTTAATCTTAAAGCTGTCCAATTTTCAAGCCGTGGATGGGATGGTAACGTATGACGAAACTAATTGCATGTGGACACCTAATTCTATGATCCAACCGGCACATCGATCCAGACCGTCCGATCATATAGTGGTCCTTCGCTCGAAACTCTCATTAATCGAATGGATCCAGCACTTATGGCCCACTTCTTTGAATGGTTGCAAACCACATTCAATCAGTTAGACTGGATGGTCCATGGCTCAAAACTGGCAAAGGATCTGACCCTTTTGATCACCATACTCCCAACCTCTGATGGATGATTACTCAACCCAAATTTGGAAGATCTTGGCCACCAGTGTTAGGCCCCTTTTCAATTGAATGTGGTGCGTTGCCATCTCTCTCTTCTTAACCTGCATTTTGTAGGCCACAAGTTGAGAGATTGAGACTGTCATGGTCCATCCATGATGGGATGCAACATACCAACGGTCTGGATTTCTGAAAAAAAATGGGCCCCACTGTTCCTAGCTGAGAACACAAATGTACTGTGCCATCCACAAAGGAAGATTCCTCTTTCAATAAAGTGATAGCCAACATTAGCCCATTATTTATGACTAAGTGGGCCATAGATTCAAGTAATTAATTATGAAGTTTGGAGCCAGAATAAGCTTATTCTACAACACAGTATGTGGGGTCCACCATAATGTGTGCATGAAATCCAATCCGTTCATCATGTAATCCCCTTCATGCTCTCCTTCCCAAGTCCGAAACTTTGGCCCATCCAAAACTCAGGTGGGCCACAACATGTAAAAAACCATGCCTAAAAAAACTTCTAAGATCACGTGGTGTGTCCCACCTGAGTTTCCAATGGGCTGATATATGGGATATCCGTTAATCCCGGTAGTGTCCATACTTCAGAATGGATTGGATGGCACGTACAAAAAACGTAGGGCCCACACAAACTTCAAAGGTTTTAACGCTGGGCATCTCAATCCCATCCGTTATCTGTGTTGTCCTTGTGACCCACCTATGTTTTAGATCGGTAGGATGCGTGCCACAAATCAAGGTGGGCCCACAAACAGACGTACAGAATCAGCTCATTCCACAAAAGCTGCAGAGGAACCGGCCTGATGCGACCAACACCTTCCACAAATTCATAAAGAACGAAAAATATCTCCACCCGGCGCACGTTAGCCACGGCACAGCAGCACTAACGGTACTGCAGATTCTGTCATACGCAGTCAAAGGAAAAGCAGCTAAAGAAAGTACAGCTGCTCCGTCGTAAGTAACCCATCGGCGCACGTTAGAGGCCATGGCCACGAATGAAAGCAGGAGCAACGGCAGCCATGGAGCCACGTGGTGCAATACTAGCCATGCCACTCCTGACACTGACACAGAAGGCATCAATCAAGCTATCTCACAAGTCAAAATCGGACGGTCAGTGCTGCTCCTGGCCTCGGGGCCCACAGCTCAAAGACGCGTGTACGGTGGATACATGAATGACCATGATCCATGCATGTAAAAAGCAAAACGACAGAAATCCACGTCTTTCTGAATAGATTATAGAAGAAAAGGTGAAAATATCTCAGATTAATTAATACAGACTAATTAGTGATTAGAGAGATTAAGAAGGAAATTAGTAGATTAATTTGAAAACAGGCGTTGGTTGGTGAAGAACAAAAGCTACCTCTATCAGATCGGACGGCTGTGATTGCTTGTGGACACCAGATCGACGGCTGTGGGATCTCTGCTCAATTTGCAGATATGGAGGACGTCTTCTTCGCCGGATAACCTTCTCTCTTGCTGATATCTCTGGATCGAGCCGATCAGAGCCGTTCTTGAGCCGGTGGCTTGAGCCGGTAGAGGCATCAGGTCTTTCTTCCTGTGCTTGGACGGTCTGGAAGATGTCGCTTCGTCCCCGGCTGACCTCCGAGCCGCCGCTGCTGACGATTCGGCGTTCTGGTGTTGATGGGAAGATGAACTGTCGAGATCTTCCTGGAGAAGAGACGTGCGAAGATCCTAACCGTTAGAGATTCGAATAGGAGATATTAAAGCGATCTTTCCGAGTTTCAAGATTTCAGAAGATGGAAATTGAACGGATCACCCAAAATAGTGGTCCACAGGCCGTTCATCAGTGGACTTTGGCTTGTAGTGTGCGAACCAAATGTCTCGGGCCATTTCTAGTTTCAGCCGTCCACATGCAGTCCACGAATGGCCCACAAAATCGTCGAACCAACAAGATTTCCGTAACACAGCGCATGCGGACTACTGTTTCGGGTGGTCCAGCGGCAAAAAGGGAAATCCCAGAGCAGAGAAAAGGGCAAAAAAAAAAGAAGAAGAAGAAGAGGAAATTAAAATACCAGATAACAGAGATCTGCATTCTCCCTTATTCGTTTCAACGACACCGCCATCGTTGTCTCAGCACAAGCTTCTCCGCTTGAATACTCTTCGCTGCTCGAAGAAGAACTCGCAGCTGGTGGTGGTGTCGAGGACCACGGAACGACCTGATTCTCTCCATCCTCATCCTCATCACCACCACCACCACCACCAACATCATCATCACCATCCTCGTCATCATCGTCTTCGTCATCGTCGTCGTCGTCGTCTTCTACACCGTCGCTTTCATCTCTGCCGTCTGTTTCGCCTTCACCTTCTTCTTCCACGGCCCTGCCTTTCCGTCCGTCGGAGCGACTGACACAGCGATCGCAGATGGAGACCGTCGGACCGAGCTTCGGTCCAGACGCTTTCCATGGCGTTGGACACTGACAGACATGGCAGAGGAGGTTTCTCAAATGCCTGGCGACGAGGAAATTCGCGCAGTGGACTTTGGCGTCGCAGTCCCAGCACAAGCTCGCCTGGTCCGACTCGCAGTACATCCGCGCCGGTACATCGCAGAGCTCGCATTCCTTCATCTCTGCTCTTCTTCCTCTGCAGCTCTAGCTATGGACGAGAAGAGAAGGGAAGAGAAGAAAAGATAAACGCAATAGCAGTTTATAGAAATACCTCACCTTTTTACAAAAATTACAGGATTGCCTTTTTTAAGAGGAAGGAGGATAAGGGCAGATCCGTCTTTCGCTGGTTTCGATTTCGTGCTTAAATTCGAACTCTCGCTGCCGAACTAGGTTTGTGAACCAGCCAAGTTCCCGATTCCCGAGCCTAACTCCGGTTAGAATCGCCACGTGGCATGCTGTGGTGCTCCCACGGCGGAAACGATCTTGTCCGTTGGATTGCCCTTTCGGTGAGTGTCGATGACGTGCTGGTTACGTGCAGGGCGAGGAAGGCGCAGATTCTTGCACTGCCACGTGGCGTAAGCACGTCCATTGAGATCAGTGAGAGCAAGCGGAGCGGGTTAGGTGCGGCCCCGGTCTCACTCAACACGGTGCGGCCCTGACCCTGGGCCCACCTTGATGCATGTACTGTATATCCACGCCGTCCATCCGTTTTGCCAGCTCATCTAACCTCTTTATAAGGTCGCACAGACCTGGATAAATGGAAAACACAAATATCAGCTTGATCAAAAACTTTCGTGGCCCACAAGACGTTTCAATGATCAATCATCACTGTTTCCCGTGGTGTGGTACACCTGCGTTTTGAATCTACTTAGTTTTTGGGATGATGTACTAAAGCTATCCAAAAAAAAAAACGGATGGACGGTGTGGATATACAATACATACATCAACGGTGTGGATATACAATACATACATCAAGGTTGGTCACAGGGGCGCACCTTTTTGGGTGAGACCGGGACCGCACCTAACCCGCTCCCGATGGCAAGGGGCGCAACTTGGGTGAGACCCCGGAACCTGCGATGTGGGTGGGACCCTGAACATAGGGCCCACCTCTATGTATGAATTGTATATCCATACCGTCCATCTGTTTCTTCAGATTATTTTAGGACTCAGTCCTAAAATTGAAGAGCATGAAAATTTTAAGTAGACCACACCACTGGAAGCAGTGCTAATTGAACGCCTACCATTAAAAACTTCCTGGAGTCCACCGTAATGTTTACAGACCATCCAATCTGTTGATAAGGTCACATAGACAGGGATGAAAGGAAAAAACAAATATCAGTTCGATAGAAAACTTTTGTAGCCCACAAAAGGTTTTTAATGACCATTAACCAATGTTTCTAATGGTGTGGTCCACAAAAAGTCTTTATCTTCTTTATTTTTGGTTTCATGGCATAAAATAATCCTTAAAAGAAGATGAACGGTATGGATATACAATTCATACATAGAGGTGGGCCCTATGTTCAGGGTCCCACCCACATCGCTGGTTCTGGGGATTCACGCAAGTCGCGCCCGATGGCAAGTGAGGCGCACCTGCCTGTCCGGCCGTCACGCGCCAATTTGTGGAGGCGGGCGGTCGCCAATCCCAGCCCCGAATAGGAGCGGATTAGGTGAGACCCCGGATCCACCGAGGTGGGTGGGACCCCTGACTGCTGGGCTCACAGTGATGTATGTACCTTAAATCCACACCGTCAAACCATTTTGACAGATCATTTGAGAGCATATGATCCCAAAAATGAAGCTGACTCAAATCTTAGTTCGATTACACCACATGAAACAGACGTGATTGAATCCCGCCGTTAAAAACTTCATGGATTCGACCGGAATGTTCATTTCCCATGCAGCCTGATATAAGGTCACAAACATTGAAGAGACCACACAAATATCACCTTGATCAAAATCTTTTGTGGCACACAAGGAGTTTCTAATGGTCAATTACCATTGTTTCCTGTACAATGGTCCATCTAGGATTTGGAACTGCTTCATTTTTGGATCATGCCTAGGATTATCTTTCAATACGGATGGACGGCGTGGATGTAGTCAAATATATCACAGTGGCCCCCACAGGGGCCCACCTCGATGGATCCGGGGGTTCGCCTCGAATTACCCCACAGCATTTTATATTGAGTAACGAATATGGTATCTTTCCTTCTCCAGAATTATATTATATTCCTGCGGAGTATCGTAGTGTCTCATAAGCATGCATGCCCCTTGCGTAGGCATGAAAAAAATCTAAGCAGTTAAAAGTGGTGGGTCCCACTGGATGGTTGATATTATACTCCGTCTGTATCTGCATGGGGCGTTAAGTAAATACTAACCGTTGATTATAATCCATGGTAAAAGTTGTCCACTAATCGAATGGTCAGAGTGCTTCAATCAATGTAACTTAACGCTTTTCCAGCCATTCTCCAGAGGCATACAGGGTTCGGTCGGTTGGAATTGAGACCCATCATGAAAAAAAAAGTACCACATATCTGTTCCTGTGTCTCTGATGTTTCATACTCTTGCAGAGTATTGTACGAATCCTCCTTTTTCTCCAGAAATCACGCAGTCGCGATCGAGACTGTAAATACACGCGGGTTCTCACGCGGATTGTGTTCTGAGGAGCTCACTACGCCATACCGTGGTTTGGATAGTGTGTGGGACCCACCGTGATGTATGTGTTTTATCGACGCCGTCCATCCGTTTCTAAAGATAATTTTATGATATTAGAACAAAATAGAAGCATATATAAGGCTCATGTGGACCACACTATGAAAACAGTGGGATAACGACATCCACCGTTGAAACCTTCCTAGACCTCACAGCGATGTTTATTTGTCATCCAAACCGTTCATAAGGTCACACAGACCTGGATGAAGGGAAAACAAAGATGTCACATTGATGCAAAACTTCTGTGGCCCCTAAGAAGTTTTCAACGGTAGGATTTCAATTCCAACTGTTTCCTGTGGCGTGGTCCATTTGAACGTTGGCTACGCTTCTATTTTGGTCCCATGCCCTAAAATGAGCTGGAATAACGGATGTACGGCGTGGGTAAAACATATACATCACGGTGGGCCCCACAGAGCATGGTGAGCTTCCCTTCACCACACAATCCGTGTCCGACCGCCCATGCTTCGGAAACTGGTCCACCGTTGGTGGGCCATGCTATTTCCGATTTAGAAGATCAAAGCCACTAAAACCTAGACCTTTATAACTTGAATATGGACGGTAGCTGTATTTCCTCTCACCATAAAACTTTTAGGCCACAAATAGATGTTGTATCAATATATCATCAATGGTCCTGATTTCCCGAGGATGGGCTCCATTGTCCCAAGTTGGAAGGTAGCGGTTTGGGATGCGGATTGCGTCCGACCCCTTGTCGGACCTTTAAACGTCCGACCATATCTGTGTGGGAGCTCTCCTTGATATATCTGTTTATCCACGCAGTCCATCCCTCTTGTAAGATCGTGTTAAGGCATGGACCTAAAAACGATGCAGATTCAAGGGTCTAGTGGACCACACTAAATAGTATACTTGGGTTGCATTAGATACGCATTAAATGCAAAACAAATAATACAAGTTGCATTAAATGCAAGAGTCATCTATGATGTGGTCCACTAAACCATTAGATCTGACTCATTTTAGGACCCGCACCTTAATATGATCTTACAAGAGGGATGGACGGTGTAGATAAACAGATACATTGTGAGGGCTCTCATACAGATCTGGTCGGACGCTTAAAGGTTCGACCAGGGGTCGGACGCAATCCGCGTCCAGCGGTTTGGGTGGATCCCGGATCTACTGAGGTAAGTAGATCCCTCAGTAGATCCCTAACTGTGGAGCCTGCTGTGATGTATGTGTCTTACATCCACACCGTCCATCCATTTTGACAGCTCATTCTAGAGCATGATCATAAGAGTGAAGCACATCCGAATCTTAGGTGGACCATACCATAGGAAATAGTAGTGATTGAATCCACACCATTAAAAACTTCATGGGGGCCACAGGAATGTTTATTTTCCATCTAACCTGTTGATAAGGTCACAAAGTCCTGGATGAATAGACCACAAAAATATCAAGGTCACACGAGAAGATTTTAATGGTGGATTACCACTGTTTATTGTATTATGGTCCACCTTAGAATTGGATCTGCTTCATTTTTTGGATCATGTACTAAAATGAGTTTTTAAAATGGATGGACGGAGTGGATATAAGTAACATACATCACAGTGGGCCCCACGATCATAGATCCGGGGATCCACTGAAGTTGGAAACGCGCGTAGAGTGTGCCTCAGTACATTTATTATTATTAATTATATACAGGTGGAAAACATCGTAGCCGATGTGGATACTCCCACGTGAATTATTGCACGTGGCTTTTTATCCAATTCTCTACTTGCTGACGTGGGAATATTTCGTAGTCAAAGTCAGCTGCTAAGCCGTTGTTGAAGAGTAAAACAACGTCGCTACTGTTGTTTCTTCAGCGGTTTGAGAATATGAGTTGACACAAATACCCCTCCTTACTGATCATAATTACATACAAAGATTTGCTAACTCACACACATGAGTACAAGGCATTTCATGTACACGCGACCACATATGTCAGCGTGGATGATACGTGCAAAATCCAAGCCATTCATTAAGTCGGCCCAACCGTGTAGATGTTCTCACTCATAAATATATCAGGTCCACTTAGTACATGGACCCCGATATTGGAAACGGTTGTAAGGGCTAGAAAACTTCAGCTAAGTTATTCACAGCCTTACATTTACTCAGTAGAATGTGGACAGGGAATCTAAATAGTGGTAGATGGATCGGATCACGTACCCACGTGCCATGCTGGCACACATGTGGCCTGAGCATGAGTTCTTGAACACGCGTGTGGGTTTAGCAAAGATCGTAACCTTGAATACGAAACCGGAGTAGATTTATTCAATAAAAGCATTTGACCGTTTGGTGTGGTCCACTCATCAAAGAAGCAAACGTAAACTATATATATATCTTATCTCAAAATATCTAACATTGATCATTTTTGTCCTCCAAAGCCAAAGTTTACCGGTCGGTAGTGTTTTTTTATTAAGTAAGATACAAAGCTTAAGTAGGCCACACCATAAGAAGCAGTGGGGATTGAATGAAAACTCTTGGAATATTCCTAGGGCGCAATAGAATGTTTATTTGCCATCCAACCTGCTCATAAGTATACACGATGGTGAAAGGAAAACATAAAAACCGACTTAATTCAAAACTTCTATAGCCCACAGGAAGTTTTCAATGATACTTGTGGTGTGGTGCACTTGAGATTTGGATCTAACTCATTCTTAGGATCATGCCCTAAAATGAGCTGGAAAATGGATGGATGGCATGGATAAAACATATACATCATGATGGGCCGACAGAGCTTCGACCAGTACGGAGGGTCACTCCAGAATCTGGGTCCCAAAGCCAAGGTGAGTCCGCATCTGCATGTGCTTGCACAACCTCCACGAATTCTCTCGTGTGTAGATAACGGATGTAACAAAAAGCTGGCACATGTAGGTAATCTGAGCAGCAGATCAGGTGGGCCACCAGATGAGTGGTACACCAGATGAGTTGTGAAGCCTTATTTTTCATCCAGTTCATACATGCAGCGGGTCCCACTATTGTACGGCTCTGATTTTCGGTACACGCGTGCATACTGTTTAAGACATCGTGCGACCCTACCATACATGTGTATACTTTTATTCATAATATATATTATGAGCGGGAAAACCGGAATGTGGTGGAACCATACCTCCATGGACACGTGGCACGGTCTTGAACCAATAGATCCGGCATAATGGATAGCTTGGATTTTAATAATAATAAAAAAAATCTATGATTAATCTATTAATAACATTATCTTTATACCATTTATCCTATTTTATATTTGACTCTGCATTATCTGCTGATAAATAAAATAATAATAAAATTCAAGGTTTGCATGATATGCACAAGAAAACCCTTATGGTGGGACCCACCTATTAAACGACTTAGATGTCTAACAAGACATGTTGAAAACTATCGAGAGGGCGGACTGTAACTAATCGTCCAATTCGTTTGATCCAATATGATGAGAGGCTCAGCGCGCCTTGTTCGTCTCTGAGTTGAGTCGCGACTCCCTGCCTTACTTGGCCGCGTCGATGGTGACTCATGGGCATCAAACTCCATCTCTGGTCCGAGTCAACTCAGATGAGTCGCAGAAGACACGTCCGAGTCTTAAACTCATGAGAACAAGGTAAGTAGGGCTCTCAATGGAGCGGGTCATATCCGAGATCCGAATCCATAATGTGGATATTAAAATAGGTCCGGTTACTTAAATGGATCGGATTTGGCAGGAACAAATTCAAGTTCGAACTGAATCCAATTAAGATGTGACTCATTGTCACCTTACCCAATATGTTATATTCATGTTGGCCATACAAATTATTTTAGGCCGTGTCTCTAAATTGAGACATGCCACTCTTAGGTTGACCATTCCACCGTAAATGATAGGATTTGCATAATTTTTCTATTAAATTAAATATATTATATTATATATATTTTTAGATTTGTAATGGAGTGGTTTCATACCTAGATTTGACCCGAATTTGATGGTTATATAAATTTTAGATCAGAAATGGATCTAACAATTTATAAATGGACCGGATATGAATATCACCTTTTGGATCCGAGTTGGGTGATCGGAATCAATCTATGTATATATGGACTTGGACGCGGATCCAACTAGGGCTGCACATCTGCCCCGTTAACCCGCCCAACCCGCCCGACCCGACCCGGTAGAAACCCGATCCGTCCCGACCTGGCTGAGAAAACAGTCCGGTCCCGAGTAGATGTGGCTGGACCGTTTTTAATTTAGGTACGGTTTAGGGTACATGCCAAACCCGCCCGACCCGACCCGTACCCCGACCCGTGTATACCCGACCCGTTCTGCCCGACCCGAACCGCCCCGTTTATACTATTTTATTGCTTTTAGAAATACATATGTAGCATTATGATTAGGTTGAATGGTCAATAAATATTAGGGTGAACTCTAAAATCTTTTAATGGTGGGAGTTCAATGACCACTGATTTTTGTGGTGTGGTCTACATAAAGCTTTTATCTGCTTCCTTTTTGGGACTATGTCCTACAATAATGTGGAAACATAGATGGATGGCATGGATTTACAATATATACATTGAGGTGAGCCTCATGGTTAGGGTCTCACCCACATGGCTGGTTCTGGGTCTCACAGACTCTCGCCTAAGCTGTGCTCATCTCACACTCACAGGGAGTGGATTAGGTGACATCCGGGATCCACCAAGGTAGGTGGCCCTTGACTATGTGTCTTAAATCCATACCGTCCAACTATTTTGAAAGATCATTTTAGGATATGATACCAAAAACGAAGTTGACTCAAATCTTAGGTGCACCACACCATAGAAACATAGTCTTAACCTGACCCGACCCGACCCGACCCGACCCGGTTTAACATATAGGGTAGGGTAGGGTTAGGGTTGGGTCAGCCCAACCCGGTCACGATCCGGACCGAAACCCGGACCTTTAAATATATTTAGGTTTGGTCCAGGGTTGGGCCCAACCCGACCCTAACCCGACCCGTGTGCAGGCCTAGATCCAACTGTATACCATGCAGATCCGTCCCATTGAGAGCCGTAAAAGGTAAGCCATTCGCCCTCAAGCTGTGTATTATGATGGACGCCGATTGCCAACGTCCTACGGGAAACTAGGTGGGGCCTACCGTGATGTTTGTTAGAAATCCACCCCAGCCATCCGATTTTCTAGACCATTCAGGACATGGTCCCAGAAAAGACACAAATCCAAAACTCAAGTGGGCCGCACGACAAAGGATTCAATGTCCACCGTTGAAACATTCATGGGGCCACAGAAGTTTTGGATCAAGATAATTTTTTGTTTTTTCAGTTTATCCAGTAGGAATGTCCTTATGAACGGTATGGATGACATATAAAAGTCACGGTCGACCCAGGGAGGTTTCAACAGTAGGCATTTACTTACCCACGTTTTCCTGTCGTGCTGCCCACTTGGGTTTTAGATTTGCATCATTTTTGTGCCCATGTCCTAACACCATCTGTAAAAAGGATGGACCGGGTGGATTCCCCCCACAAACATCATGGTGGGCCCACTTAGCTTTCAGTCGCAGGAAGTTAGGGAATCCGTCTAATTATGACTGCGTATGTACTGATGCGTGGGTATGCGTACACGTAGGTAGCCGATTAGGTGCGGGTGCGTTACTTACTGTGAGGCCCACATTGATGTATATATTCTATATCCATCCCGTCCATCTGTTTTTCCATATCATTTCAGGGCATGAGGTCAAAAATGAAGAAGATGGCAATCTCAGGTGGACCATACAATAGGAAACAGTGGTTATTGAAAGCCCTACCACTAAAAACTTTCTAGGGCCCACCCTAATGTTTCCATAATGTTTATTTGCCGTCTAACCTGTTGATAAGATCAATCACCACTCTTTCCTATGTCATGGTCCACCTGAGAATTGGATCTGCTTCATTTTTTTGACTTATGCGCTAAAAAGATATGGCAAAATGGATGGACGGCGTGGATATAGATTACATAAATCAAGCTGGCCCCCACGGTAAGGGCCGCACCTAATCCGCTCCCCCTACAAATATAGCATGCGTGGTAGGGGTAGCTGGATGGAAAGATGTATGGTGGATATTAGAATAAGAGAGATGTGTGGTGGAGGATGAAGATAGAAGGTTCTCTGCATCGGGACAGTGAGATGGGGAGGCATGTTCCTACATGGGGATGCTATGCTCACCTTGGCTGGAATTCTACTGAATTTGGTTGGTGCCCCCACACGCAACAGCCACAATAATTGCATGTGGGACAAATTGCATGAGTTGTCAGGCGCGACTTTGCTTGAATTAGTGGTGCAGGTTTTCAATTCTACAGGTGGGGCCCATTGTTTGGTGATCCACACCACTGGTCTGTTGCGTTCCATCATGAAATGGACTATTCCCTAAAAGTCTCACCGATGGGACATACTGCATAGAGACATCCAAGGAGAGGAATATAAGTGGTCCACATGTAACTAAAAAAGTCATGAGATTCGTTACTAATATCTCCTAAACTTGAGAAATTTGTGGGGTATGGTCCATCAATTGTTAGGCTACAAAGTTTTAGGGTAATGAGCTGTAGGGCCCACTTGTCAGAATTGTACACTTTTGCCAAGTGGATGCGTATTTCCTGCCACATTCCTTTGTAATACCTAGCTGTCACTGCTATAGCTGTACATGAGCTGAGTCGAGTCGAGCATCACCCCTGACCGGTGCTCAATTCGGATACACCTACCCCAGCTGGTTACTCGGCTCTACTCGGCTGAGTCGAGCAAGCCTTTGATTGGCCAGCTAACTCGTGTGTAGTGACTTCTAGACGCAGATTTCCTGCTATTGCAGCTACCTAAGCTGAAATGCTAGGTGGGGCGATCGCGATGTTTGTGAGAAATTCACCATATCCACTAGTTTTGAGCTTATTTTAGGACATGTGACAAAATAGGCAGATCCAAAACTTTAGTGGGCCACAGTTGAGACATTTGTATGGCTGCAAAAGTTTTGTACCAGCTAAGCTTGTGCGTTATCACTAGAGTTGTACACGAGACAAGCTAGCTCGGTTAGCTCACTCGACTCGAGTCGAATTAGCTCCATTCAACTTGGTTCAAAGGTTGAGTTCAAACTAAGCTGAGCCATTTTTCCAAGCTCAAAAGGAATTTTGAGCCGAGCTTGATTCAACTTGGATTAAAGTTCAACTCGATCGCAACTTAATTCGGCTCAACTTGGTTGGAACTCGACTAGTTGGAAATGTATGTTATTTAATCCCCACATAGAAGAGAGTAAAGAAATGAAGGTGAAACTCTCTATAAAAACAAGCGGGGGGGAGGGGGTGTCAATGGGCTTTGGGCTTCCTTTGGGCCTAAATTTTAAATAGTTTAGGTCAGGCTTTTATACTGGGCCTATTTAATTTTTTTTTTTTTTTTTTTCAGGTGAGAACTCAACTTGAAAGCTCGGTCAAGCCAGCTCGATCATTTTAGCTAAGCTCGAAGGCCGAGTCGAGCTAAACATGAGCTAGGGTGGTCATTGAACGAGCCTAGCTCAAACAGGGCAAAGCTCGGCTCAACTCCACTCATTTACAACTCTAGTTAGCACATCATAAACAATTTGAACGATATATAAACATCGTGGTGGGTGTTCGCTCGCCTCAAGTGCAAGGCTGCGATGTAGTAATAATTATCAGTAAGAACGAGATCGATCCATAGGGATTGTCATAACAATTCTAAACTACGTAATTAAGATGAATTAAATTCGGATTTATATCGAATGATAAAATTTAATAACATAAAAACTATTTACTTTAGACTTAAATCAGGAAAATAAACACTAAAGCGCCAAAGATCCACTTATAATCATTGATAATACCAATTCAAACTATTCAAACTAATTACTCAATTAAAATCGGAGTTCTATTCCTATCCAATTGAAATATAAAGCAATCAAATCATCATAGCTTATCTAACATAGATAGATCATCCACTGATATGGTTTTCTCATAATCAACTAAGGCATTGGGTATATTCAATCACACAACCCAATCCTTCATAAAACAAGCAAGATCACATTCATGATTCTTTCTCAAGTCTTGTCATTAGACTTGATTTAGAAACGTGAATTGAACTTCTATTGAACCAAAATCAATACATAAATACCTATCTCAGATTAATTCAAAGATAAGAACTTCTTCTAGTTTAGTTCTAAATAAGCACTTAGGAAACTTAGTTTGTAAGATCCCTTAGCATCCAACATATTATGATGGATCTAAGATCTCTACAACCCAAAATCCTATCAATCAACACCACAATTAAGCAATCTCAGTAATCAAAACATCTCATGTAAGAGCAATAACAAGAGGTAGAAGATTAACTAAAAATACTAACTTTATTTCAAACTAGAACTAGAAGTATTATTCATAAAATCAAAAAGTACTTGAACTAATTTGAATTAATCATTGTAAATAACTAAAAGCTTCACCTCTTAACTCTAGCTAAGATGTTTAACCAACCATTAACAAATTGAACTAAAACTCAAAAGAAACTACTTTAAAAATATAGAAAAACATAAAAACCCTAGTTGGAAGAGTTGTGAATGCTCCACGATACTCCTCTCCACCTCCCACGAACTTTCTAGCCTTTTATGATGCCCTAGAAAGGGAGTGGAGATGACCTTTTATAGGAGAAATCCTGCATCGACTTGGAAACTTCGAAAATCTGTGTAAGTATTTCACACTTGCGCAGACAGTTCCGATTGATCGGACTTATCTCTAATGGATCGGAGCACCCCCTTTCGATGGATCGGAACTTCTCCGATTGATCGAAAATATGTCCACAGACTTATGAAAAAATCTGTAATTTCGATGGGTCTTCGATATGACTCCGATTGATCGGAAGTAATTCCGATGGGACTTCAATTGATCGAAATTCTATCCAGCAGCAACTCAAGGCTATTTTCTGCATTTTACTTTTATGGCCCTACAGCTCTGCATTTTGCTTTTTCAGGATAATTCAAGCCTTTAACTTGATTCCTTTAAGACTTTTTCTCCACTTCTTTAGCTCATCAAAGCTTGGTCTTTTAATCACTCCAAATCCTCCAAATTGACATTAAATTCATGACAACTCTTTTACCTACAAACATAAAAGCAAGTATAAGTCCTTAACTTTATCAACTTAAACAATACAATTATGCTATGAATTGGAGTTCAGATATACACAATTCATGTCTCAACAGTGGGGCCCAAGGAGGTTTCAACTATAGAAACCCCCTCCCCCCCCCCCCCCCCCCCCCCCCCCCCCCCAAAAAAAAAAAAAAAAAAAAAAAATCCTCTAGTGCAACCCATTTGAATTTTGGATAAGCCTCATTCATGGTCGCATGTCCTAAAATGAGCATGCAAAATGGATAAACCAAGTTTATTTCTCACAAACATCGCAGTGGACCTCACATAGCATCCCAACGCAGGAATTTCTTTAACTGGAAATCTGCATCTCACCGATCTAACATTCCATCCATTGTTTGTGCAAGATCACATTAGGATATAAGCCCAAGCACCTGTAAAACTCAAGTGGGCTACACTACAGTGAATCGTGTTGATAAGGATGTGGATCAAGGGGCCCACCATGATTTTATATTTTATTAATACCCTTTGTATATAGGGTGATTTTCACCTAGGTGAAGAGAAAAATGCTAAATACAAAGAAAAATCTAAAGTAAAAATTAGAAGCTATGTACAGCTTTCTTCTTCACAAAATAATAATAATAATAATAAAAATCAGAAAGTATAGAACTCACATTTCTTCCACTCTAGTTTTGTATAAAAACCTTACATCAAAGAATACTTAAGAAAAAAGAATTATATGAAATACATTTTTCTACTTGTGCTCCTTATATAAACTAGACTAAAAGAGAGAAAGCAAGTGGTAGTCCAAGACGTCAACCGCCTCCTCAACATTACCCTTTCCACTTTTTTCCTGTGATGTAACCCACTCAAATCAGCTTTATCGAAGCACGTCTAAGTTGATTAAGCAAAAATGATTACAAAGTGGACGTCACATGCCCATTAAGGTGGGCCTCATAGAACTTTTTATTGCGTGAGCTCCCTTCAACAACTTATTGGTCTTGAATTCGGCCATATGGTATATGTGTGTACATAGTTTACAAACATGCCAGAACCAATTTGCAATCTAATTAAAACTGAACGCCATTAACCCCCAACGTTAAGATAGAGTGGTGTGTGATTGAATGGTTAGAAGACAAACCGTTTATTCTGCCAATTGTTGAGTACAGTAATCAAGCGACTTGTAGAGGTTGTGGCTCTTCGTCCAATGAGTTCTTTTTCCTTGAACCACTAAAGACTTTCGAAAGTGCAACAAATATTTAGTCGAACGGAAAATGAAGATGGAGGCGAAAAAATGAAACTTACTACTAAAACAAGATCGCTGACCTAACAGCGGAATGCTTAATCGAGCAGCTCGTTGATAAGTGAGCAATGGGCGATGTCAACTTTACAGGTTACTGTCGACCTAGCATATGTGCGTAGGTGGATGGTTCTTAAGACTATGATCTTCCTTTATATCCGGCACGCAGGCGCAGATGAAAGGGAATTATAGTTACTATTTACGATTAAGTTGGTTCGGTGTGGAGTAGGGATGAATTGAGCTATTGTTAGAAATTAGGGATTCCACGCTGATGAGTGGTGGAGATCACAAGTGTCCTAGAGGACTAGATTGTGATAGATTGATTGATTATTGATTTGTTGTTGAGTTTTGGATTGATGTCGAGATTTTTTGCTTCAAACTCTTCTTTGTTATTAATAGACTCCCAGGTGATATCATGAGAATAACCACTGCTTAGTGGCTAATGTTAAGGTGGATGCACAAACTTCAAGATCTCGCAACCCCATGTATTAATCCTTACACCTCCTACAATTGATGGAGTGACAACCAATTTTGATATGTTGGAGATATCATTATTGTTGAACCCAATGCCTACATTGCATTTGTGAGTGAAAGAGTAATTGAACAAACATTGAATAATTAAGGCAGTACCTAACGATTTACAAGCAAATTACTAGCGATTCTGGTTTCATGTAGGCGAGTTACAGTTTGCGATTCGAACCGAGGACGATTTTTTGGAGTTAGCGCACCCTCATGGGATCGTGACCCTTTGTCCCAGCCATTGTTGCACACTCGTGGGATCGCGACCCTTTGTCCCAGCCATTGTAGACGTGTGTCGCCCAGGGCATAAGGGGCATGATGACTTGACATCATTCTCACCTAACCAACTTAAATTATGGAATATATCAATGTGAAAAAACCAAACAAGCAATCACCACACGACACATAAGAGTTTTTACGTGAAAAACTCACTAATAGAGGTAAAAACCACGGGACCTGGTCTAACTAACAATCTACTATGTAATGAATGCTACACAGTGATCATGAGTTACACATACTTAGATATAGTTTTCTTCACCCTTAGGTGGATTACAATCAAAGAGAACAAAACAAGAGAGATCTCATCGATCCAAGGACTTTGAAGAGGCTAAGAATGAATTAGCACCGTTGATGAATTGTCACGAACATGACCTTCTCTCCCTTCGATCTTCATTTCTCTATTTTCTTATTTTCTTTCTCTTTTTCTCTCTCTCTTGCTCTGGATGTGTAGGAATCTCCATTATATCCTAATTCCATATAAAACATGCTTTTATGACACTTCAAATCGAAATTGGAACCTAAATAGGAAACTGCGTATTGCTGTCTCGTGCACTGTGGGCGCTCGACAAGACACTGTAGGGTGCCCGATAATGGTTAAAAATTGTACAGAGACAAACTGAGAAAATAACTCCGAGTTTAGGGAGCTCAAACTCAACTGGGAGCCACCTGACACAACACTGGGGCACCCGAAACTATCTGAAATAGTCCAACAACTAATTGCTATATCTTGGGGAATTTAGGTCGCCTGACCCAAGCTGGTAGGGCGCCCGATGACTCAAAAACTACACGCTTTCCTCTCCTCATGAGGAAGAACACCCTATCAGCTAAGCCTCAAACTATTAACTGTAAAGTGATGGTAGCCTTTATATGATCGCGCCTTACCTTTATCGAATTTGCCTTTATCACAATAATAAGCTATCGAACGTGCTTTGGTGCTGACATAGCTTTAACGGTTATTCGTCTTTATCCGCAGATTACTTGCGCACCACGACTCTTCGAAAACTGGCTTATTAATGAGTTGTCCTCCGTATATTTGATGCATGCCATGAAGCTAACATGTTTGCTACGTGACTGCTTTTGAGCCATTAATCTAGTGCCGCTAGATCTAATCCAAACACAACTGTTATACAATTCCATGCCCCAATAAATCTAATTTAAGCTAATTATAGAAAATGTATTAAGAGAAAGGGCATGTGGTTGTGGATCCCATTCCTAGTATGAATGCCTGCGGTTAGCTAGCTGCACAGTGCCTCTACCTGCCAACCCACATGCTAACATAGCTATAGTGTATGATACCTGAGCCATGTATTAGGTGAGATCACCTCGACAAAACCTCTAATGGTAGGCCATATGAGAACATTGGCAGTCCAATGGTTCTGCTCCGATGTAGCTGTCCATATGTGGCCTACAACATTATTGACCAGCTTTTGGTTTTGTCCATATGATGCACATGGTGGGTCCAACCGTATGCAGGGCTCAGATGTCATATGCACTCGCCAGGTAAACCAATCTGTTCGACCGGTCAGACACCCAAAACCTGATTTTGGAGACTCTAACAACATGACTACAGTACAAAGGTTATTATGACGGTCCATTTTCAAAGAAAAAGACTCAAATTTCTAGCTAATGGATGAAATAATCCAATTTAAGAGATTTTATTTGTTGTTTATCTACATGTATAAGTTGAGACTTATTGTATAATGGGTTTGGATCATTGAAATACGATTCAAATTCGAAGGCTAAAGTGAGCCAATGGTTCATTGATATCCCAGTATACTCCGGTTTCAATTTGTAAAGGTGGAGCCCATGGTTCATTAATGCATACAATCGGTTCGGTGGTTCGGTGGCCCCATGAATGGAACACGCCCAGAAAATTACTCACATTGGTAGGTCCTCACCCCAATCTTAAGGGCCTTTTGGAGCCCACAAATTGAAAGGTTCGTTTTTTCATGTTTGGCCATGTTCAGGGCATGAGTGGTGGAACTCAACAGGTCAATGCTCAGGATGACAGAAACATGAGCCTCAGTAGAACCGAAAGCCAGAGCTAACTCTCCACAGTACAAGTGGCAGGCTAACAGGCTAATTAGTCAATCGGATTTGTTCACCTAATTGCCCTTACACTATGCATAAAAGCAGGATATTCGGCTAAAACCTTCGATCGTTACAGACAGTCCAATTAACTGTCCATAACGGTCGACTATTTGTAGGATTAAAAAGCGCTGAAATCGACTATCTAGATAAGTGTCAACGACTGTCATAGATAGCGCATTTACGCATTTACAACGGAGATGAAAGTAATTATTGGCAAAATCATCAAGGGAGAGTGGAAATATGTGCTAGACAAGATTAATTGCTTAATTAGTCTGATTTTAAGAACATGTGAGATGAAAATAGTCAATGCTTAAACATTCATGAAAGGGAAATTAGAGAAATATGATGGACATGATTGTTTAATTGGAGTTATTTTTGAAACTTGAGCCATATTTGATATGGCCCATGAATGGTTGGATCGATGGATCTCCCTACCATATGTACTGTGGATAGATGCCTTGACTTTGCTCCTGTCTACTACTTGCCGCTATAATATAGCATATTTTAGGGCTGTTTGGCTTTTAATTTACCTGGGTAAATACATGAAAATAGATAATAATGACTTCCTCTATCGGTTTAATTACAAGAGATGGAAATTGGAATTTAAATTTGTGAGCCCCACCATAGTGCATGTAACTTATCCATACTGTCCATCCTTTTTAACAGCACATTTCAGGACGTGAGCCAAAAAAATTGAGACAGATCCAAAGCTCAATTGGACCACACTTTATAAAACATTGGTTGTAAAGACGTTGATCATGGAAAGTTGTTTTCTCCCTATTTACCATCGAACCTATTCATAAGGTCATGGATAAAGGGAAAACAAAAGTATCGGCTCAGATCTAAAACTTCTAGGCCCTCAAGAAGCTTTCAACAGTGGGAGTTTAATTCCCACTATTTCTGGTTGTGTGTTCCACTCAAGCTTTAGATCTACTTCATTTTTCAGCTCATGCCCTAAAATGAATTAGCTGAAAAGATAGGCTGTGTGCATAAAACACATACATCATGTTGGGCCCCGTAGATTTAACCAATTTCTCCCAGTGAGTATTGTAAAAAAGGGTGGTTGTCAACATCCCATTTAAAAACTAGCTGAAAATAAAGAAGTAAATAACTATTACCTATTTACCTTGAATTATATGTCTAATTACAAAATCAAACATCCCCTTAATGTTTTGACATTTTTAAGGAGGTAAAAGGGTTTTTTTCAAAGGGCACTCATTGACTTTGGTTAAGAGATATTTACATAAAAAAAAAAGGAGATAAATGAGTGATTATCCACATTGTCCGGCATTTTAATAAAATATTCTAAAATATAGTGACCGTTGACAGTTTTTCCCACATCTTATCATCAAACAATATAAAAATGGACAATATTATAAACTAACATGTTGGTAGCCTGGGGATCTTGGCATTCTCATGTATCCCAATTGCATAACGTATGTGGAGATCCGGACCATGCATTCATGGGTCTCCTCCATTGATTGACCAATAATAAAATTTTTCTTTGATTGGACTATCCCAACCATACGATGAGTGGACCTTTTCTTACTGAACGAGAGCCATCGTAAGTAGACTGTTTGGAATGTCCAAAAACTGAGAGTTTTGGGTTGTGTCACATTCACTATTTGAGCTTTCAAATCAATGGTTTCGATCAAGTCTACTTGTGCCCAGTCTGCGTCAATAACACGGAGGGCCAGTGCCTTTTGTACGTCGAGAGACACTGTTTCCAGTCCCGTTGATAAGATGATTTAGTTACTTACACCAAGCAAAGCACTATGGACAATCCAACATATATATACTGCAGGGATGCATGTGGCACACATGTAGGATGTGGTTTGTTCATCCGGTGGGGCCTACTATTGATCATCATGCCCAAAAAATCACACGAGTTGATTTGGATAATCATGACCAGTGAGTGGAATTACGATATTTAGAAATGGACTGTTGGAAAGAAACAAGTCCAACTGAAAGTGGATCCTCAATGAAAAAAAAAAAAAAAAAAAATCGAATGTGCGGCTAGGATCATCTTACTTGAGAATTTTTGGGTAAAAATCCACCCAATTTAAGTATCTGAAAGATGATTGGTGTATATATGCGATATGGGTCGATCATCTTTTGGGCCCAATCTTTGATGGACCAAAAAAACAAAGGCTAGTTTTTATCCTGCACATGCATCTGATAATCCTGCCTAACATAAAAGGATGATATTTCAATGAAATCCTATCCACTACAAGGCTGTGTAGTTTAAGCCTAGTGTACAGCGCAATGTATGGGGCCCATCGTCCTGTGTGCATGGCATTCAGTTCATCCACCACGTGTCTCCACATTGTCATTGTCTTCCAAAAATCAGGCCCGGCCAAAATTTAGGTAGGCCATACAATGTAAAATCATGCCTAAAACCCTAGAATCACTTGGGGTGGCCCACCTGAGCATGGGAATGGCCTGATTTCGTAGATGACCATCATGGTCTGATGCATCTTCTGAATGAATTGGATTGGATGACGTATATAAGACACTTCGGGCCCTCACACTGTTTAGAAGAAGGTTTTTAATAGTGTCTTCTGCCTGAGTTTTGGGTCAGCCTGATTTTTGGGTGCCAAAGAGAACATGAGGAGGCACACATGATGAATGGACTGGATGTCATACAAACATCATGGTGGGCCCCATTCATGGCACTGTGGGTTAAGCATAACCTATAAAGCTTTGTGGACGACCCGGCCAGGGCCTCATTTCGTTATAAACAGTTCCACAGCTAGCGTTTGTACGGTCCTTGGTTCCAACCACACGTTTCATGTGCCATTTCAGGATTTCATGTTGTCTTTGGTTTTATGCAAATGAGATTGTATTCAGGTGGGTGGAAAACAGTGCCAAATTAGCTTACACCACTGAGATGGTGGGTGGAGGACATTGCCAGATTAGATTACACCACTGAGAGAGAGAGAGAGAGAGACCTTTACTCCATGCCTTACAAAGATCCTATGCTTTCATCTCTTCTTTCTTCGCTTTCCTTATATGGAAGGAAACGCGTTATGTGGTTTTGTTGAGATGGGACCACTATTTCTGTTTTGCTATCTTTTTCCCACTTGATAATGCAAATTAACAAGCTCATCATGTCTATCCGATTATTCTTCTTGTCCATCTAGCTGCATTGGCTAGTTTATCCTTACTTCTAATTGCTATTTTAAGTAGGTGGATGTCTCCATATGTGTGTGTACACTACCACCACCACCAACAACAACAATATCTAGGGGAAAGTGTTGCGCAGCACGCCAACAACACCGGTGAACCGAGATCCAATCTCTGGTCTCACCCACAAACGATAAACAGGAAGAAATAATAACTAGAAATAGAAATCACACAAACCAACAATCCATAAGACAGAATTTATGTGGAAAAATCCCAACAAGGGTAAAAAACTACGGGTGCAAAACTCTACTATGAAGAAGAACAAAGTTACAAGCAATACACTTACCTTCTCCTATGCTCCCATGCACAGAGATGACCATTTCGCTAATCATCTCGCCTTTTTCTCACCTTAGACATATAGAAACCCTAATCCTATAGCCTAATCCCAGTTTACACCCCATTATATAGCAAACCCCAAAATTAAAACACAAAATAGAAAACCCCGCACTTAAGCCTGTGGCCGGTCGGGTGCCCGGTCATTACTGGGTCGGGCGCCCGCCCATTACAAAAATCATCCAGCAAGAAACGGCTTAAAGCAGACCAATATCGGGCGCCCAATTACTTTGACCATCGGGCACCCGACCGTTCACAGAACAGTCCAGTGGCATATGTCCCAAACTACATGAATATCGGGCGCTCGGTCATCAGACCGTTCGGGCGCCCGACCATGCTCAGTGTGACTTTGGCTCAATACTCAACAAAAAGCAAATCCTTTACACTGGTTTCTTTTGTTAAAGAAAATTAATGGAAAAAATGCTTTTTCTTTATATGTGAAAGTATTTGGATCACAATGTCACAAGGAGATACTTCTTTTCTCTCTAATTTTTCATTTAAAACATTATTATTATTATTTTTTGGGGTTAGTACACACATCCCACTGTTACTGCACACACATACACTGTTAGCCACCCCCATGTTGGGATTCGATACCTAGACCTCAGTGTTGAGATGAGGTTACCGCTTTCCCAAAGGTGGGGGTGTATCATGTTAAAGAACTATATTCCCAGCATTTGATGGATAAAAATAAAAATATTTTAACTCCCTTCATGAGGTGGGAAAGGCAAAGACTGGCCTCTTCCCGTTCCTACCAAGTGCAGATGACTTGTTGATATAATTAAATGCTTCTCTTAATTTTTTTTATTTTTTATTTTTCTGAGTTAGTACACACACCCCACTATTAGTACACCCACCCCCATTGTTACTATGCAATGTTAGCCACCCCCACTTGGGAATCAATACCAACACCTTAGTGTTGAAACGAGGTTATCTTCACTCAGGCTACCACTTGAGCTATGGATTGGGGTGTAAATGCTTCTCTTAGTGTTGTTGGAGACGTCTTTAATTTTGACACCATTGGGGTTTTCGGTCAACCGACGGGCTATGGCTCGGTCGCCTGAAACTACTCTAGATGAGGCGGTTGGTCTCTAGATAGTGTTGGCTGGATCTGAAGATTGAGAGTCTTCGATCGACCAATGGCAAGGCTCGGTTGCTCAAAACTCTCCAGATGAGACAATGAACTCTCTGGACAGATTTGGCCAAGTTCGGTCGACCGATGGCTAGCGCACTGTTAGGTCGATTTACGTGGATTTGTTTCTAATTCCTGTTTTATGCTATTTAAAGGGGTGTAATGCGAGATTAGGGTAATACAAGGAGTCCTAGACATGTTCAAGGGGTTGAGAGAGTTCTAGGGAGAGAGAAAAAGCTTGGGTTTCTCTTGTGGGGCTTAGACCCAGGTAAGTTGTTCTTCATCTCTTGTAATTTCTGATTCATAGTGGATCCATTTCATGCCATGGTTTTTTCTCGAAAGGGTTTTTCCACGTAAAATTCAGATTGTCTCTTGTATGTTGATTTGCCTTGCTGCCACTGTGATTTGCTTCATTTGATTACACTATGAGTTCCTCGCTTTTGCAGGGTTTCTCCCGACAAGTGTATCAGAGCGTATGTTGGGATGCAGACAGAATCTAAGACGAGGTATCAATGACATCAGGCATGAGATTCAATATAAAGAAGTATTTCGAAAAAAATAACTTTGAGCTATGGAAGGCAAAGATGAAGGATCTCCTAGCTTAGTAAGGATTGGAAGATGCACTCCTTACGAAGCAACCAGAGACTATGAAAGAAGAAGAGTGGAGCAAGTTGGATCAGAAAGACAATATCTTAATCCAGTTGTGCCTAACGAATGGCGTCCTTTATAATGTGATGGTGGAGAAGACCATGGCTGATACATGGGCAAAGTTGGAGAACTTTTATGCGAATAAATCTTTGAAAAATCACCTGTATTTGATGCTTTAGTTGTTTAACCTGAAGATGGCGGAGGGGACCGATGTTGAGACCATATCAGCAACTTCAATAGGCTCGTTTGTAAACTGTTGGATGTGGACTGATGAAGGACGAATATCAATCATGCATTTTGTTAAATTCTTTTCCAGAATTATATGAGTCGTTTAGGGACTCGTTGTGAGTAGGTAGGGAGAACATTAGCGTTGAGACCATTATCTTAGTTCTCTAGTCGAAGGCGATGAGAAAAAAAAAGCGGTGACATAGGTTTTTCTACAGAAGCAATGATTATAAGGGGAAGAAATTCTAAGAAGGATGGGAGATCTTCACGATCGAGATCTAAATCCAAGGGCAAATGGAAGGGCAAGCTGAAGTGTTGGAATTGTGGGGAGATATGGCATATGAAGAGGGATTATCCAAATCTCAAGTCGAAGCAAGAGAAATGTGAAGATTCTTCTAGGGAGTCTAATACCTTAGAATCTACAGAAGACATGAGTGATGATAGCGATATATTAACTATATCTAGATTTGGTCATCTCAGTGATGAGTGACTCTTAGATTCAGGTGCATCGCATTACATGTGTCCTGACTGGAGTTCATTCATGACATATAGTGAGTATGATTGTGGATCAATGTTTTTGGGTGATGACTACGCAGTGCGCATTAGGATGTTTGATGGGATCGAACGAATCCTGACAGATGTAAGGCATGTGCCTAGGCTTAAAAAGAATTTGATCTCTCTTAGTGCGCTCAAGGCAATGGGGTGCAAGTTCACTGATTTGGATCGATTTTGTAAAGTGACAAAGGGAACACTCGTGGTGATGAAAACATGGAGGTGTGACTATCTTTATAAGTTGATCAGGAGTACTTTATCAAGTGGAGTTGTAGTAGCTGTAGTGGATTCCACGGTTGCTTGTTTATGGCACGCGAGCCTAGGACATATGAGTGAGAAGGGCATGGAGATGTTAGGATAAAGACGGTGGGTGCACGACAAAGCGATGTAGCTATGATGTAGATGAAGTAGAGATGAATGATGGAGCTTTGGAGTAGTGAAGCTTAAAGATTGAAGCCATTGTGGAGATTGTTGGAGATGTCTTCAATCATGACACCAGGGGGTTTTCGGTCGATCGACGGGCTATGTTCGATCGCCCAAAACTACGCCGGATGAGGCTGTTGGTCTCTAGACACTGCTAGATTTAAAGATCAGGGGTCTTCGGTTGATTGACGGGCAAGGCTTAGTTGCTCAAAACTCCTTGGATAAGACAGTAAACTCTCTAGACAGATTTGGCTGAGTTCAGTCGCTCAAACGGTCGGGTAAGTTGAATAACGGCCAGCGCACTGCTAGGTCGGTTTACGTAAGTTTGCACAGATTTGTTTGTAATTTCGATTTTATGCTATTTAAAGGAGTGTAATGCGGGATTAGGGTAACACGAGGAGTCCTAAATGTGTTCAAGGGGTTGAGAGAGTTCTAGGGAGAGAGAAAAAGCTTGAGTTAGCTCGGGTTTCTCTTGTGGGGCTTAGATCTGGATAAGTTGTTCTTTATCTCTTATAACTTCTGATTCATAGTGGATATACTTTGTGCCGTAGTTTTTTCTTGAAAAGGTTTTTCCAATTAAAATTTGGATTGTCTCTTGTATGTTGGTTTGCTTTGTTGCCATTGTAATTTGTTTCGTTTGATTTCACTCTGAGTTCTTCGTTTCTGTAAGGTTTCTCCCAACATTATTGTCAATCCAAACTGGTGCTTGATTCTTTCTCTTCTTCTTAAATTGCTGGGAAATATGTGTGGCCCAGCTCTAGGTGCTCAGTTTGCGCACAGTTTGTACTCGTTAACATGGGTGGCTAGGCAACCCAATTTAGTAGGGTGAAGTCCTATCCCCCTAACTTTAGCTAGTTGTGCTTGTGTTTGAAATTCATGCTGGATGATGAGAGGTTGGACTATATTAGGAAAATTCTTCCTAATGTATTTATTTTTATTTTTATTCTATTTTTGTCTTTAGATTTATGATCTAATTAGGATTTGATTCCCTCTCTTCTCATTATATTCATCATAATGTAAAAAGTTAATACACAGAAAAATCATTCATCTTTTCCAAATTCATTTTTCTGATTCATTGAAAATTTTCAGTCTATGCTTGGTCTAATGATGATTGGTCAGCCTGAGGCAAGAGGCATGAGCCATTTGGGGTGCCCTAGCTTGGCCCTTGTTCTCTATTCCCTTGTCCTAGCTCGGGCTTGGCCTAGCCCTAGTCGGACCAAAATGGTCATGGCCCTACCCTATAAGGCTAGCATTATAACGAAAAGAGTCCAAATTGGGCATTCTATTCATCCACGACAAGTTCTTCATATAAAAGATTTTGATCATTAAAAACATGACCATAGATCCAAGAGTGCCCTTAAACTACACATCCACATTGAATGGGAACCGCTTATGTCTCTAAACCATCCTTTAAAAAAAAATGGACGGCTAGCGACGCGTACCCATGTAGGACCCACCTTTTTGTCTCATTTCCATCCAATATTGATGACGCACAAGGCCAAGGCCTTGGCTGTTACACCTCAATTAAAGCTGGTGCCTCCACGAAAGCCACATCGAGAATCTACGGTGGAAGCCGATTACGTTCTGTTCCCGGACGGAATCGGTCCAGGTAGGGGCTATGTGGACCCACTATGATATATGGGTTTTTATCCCCACCGATCATCCATTTTTTTCATTTCATTTTAAGAAATGAGCCCAAAAAAGAGGCAGATCCAAGGCTGAAGTGGACCACACAATGGGGATTGAATGCCCACCATTAAAAACTTCATGGGCCCCACACAAGTTTTCCATCAAGCTGACAACGGTGGGCCCGTAAATCTGTTCCTGTGGTTGGCGATATTTACTAAAAAGACAATCCGTGTGGTACATCTGGTGGGCACCACCATAGACAGTCAAATCAAACATTCACGATGATAGATGATCTCAACCATCCGATTGTTGTAACCTAAAAGTCAACTGAATCATGGTTTGGTTGACACTCAGCCATGTGAGCCTCATCATTATCAACAAGGAATGGTCAAGATCATCGTTGGACTTTTAGATTGTAACCCACCCATGATAGTGGGCACACATGGACCCCAAATATCATAACAAAACAAAATAAAAAAAAATAAAAAAAACGTCGACAGCAGGGTTCGAACCTGCGCGGGCGAAGCCCAACAGATTTCAAGTCTGTCTCCTTAACCACTCGGACATATCGACTTTGTTAGTACACTACACTAGCCGGCTGTCTAGTCTTAAATCTTTGTTGGACCCACCATGATGTATGCTTTCTATCCTCTCCGTCCATCCATTTTTCCAGAACATTTTAGGGGATTATCCAAAAACATGAGGCAGATAAAATTCTCAGGTGGACCACACCAGAGGAAAAATTGGGCATTGGATGATTACCGTTGAAAACTTTTTGGGGGGCTGCAGAAGTTTTGGATCAAGCTGATACTTATGTTTTCCCTTCATCCAAGTCTGTGTGACCTTATCAACAGGTTAGATGATGGAAAATAAACATTACAGTGGGCTCTAGAAAGTTTTTAATGGTGAAACTTCAATCAATACTGTTTTCCTGTGGTGTGTTCCACCTTAGATTTGGATCTTCCTCGTTTTTGGCATCATGCACAAAAATGATCTGAAAACAATGAATGGATGGCGTGGATGAAGCACATACATCATGGTGGGGCCCATAGAGCACCGACTCCTAGCCTATCCACATCCCATCCAAATTAAAGCTAGTACCCTGCTGCCAGCCCTTTGTGGGGTCTGAACTCCACGAAAGCCACATCAAGAATCGACCGATCCAATATCACTTAAGTCCGATTTGGGAATAATGGAAACCGATTGTGCTTCCACTGTACGGAGTCAGTCCAAGGTGGAGCGGGCCTGCCGTGATGTACGGGTTTTAGCTATGCTGTTCAATCATTTTTCAAATCAATTTAGGGTGTGAGCCAATAAGAAAAAAAAAAAAAAAAAAAGGCAGTTCCAACGCTGATTGAACTCCCACCATTAAAAGCTTCCAGCAGCTGCAAAAGTTTTGGATCAAGCTGACACGTGTTTTTCCTTCATCCAAGCTCATATGATGTTATAAATAGTTTGGATGACAAATAAACATCACCATGAGCCCTGAGAAGGTAGGGTATTCATTATTATCACCATTACTTCTTGTGGTCCACTTGGGTGTAGGATCTACCTCATTTTTTTGGCTCATATTCTAGAATGATATGGAAAATGGATGAATGGTGCTTTATGGCGCCATAGGGCCCATAAAGCCCCTGCTTAGACTCATTTTTGTCAAGGGGGGTGGGAGTAATAATAAAAAGTGGGCCACTTTGACCATTATGTGTGTTTACATTCATTTTCAACACCTTAATGTGGACCAATAGAAAGACGTCACATGGAGACATTACGTGTTTGACACGGTTAGAATTGTACTGTATCCAAAAAAGATCCACGTTATCTTCCTTTGATGTTACATATTTTGTTATTATTATGATGATACAGACTATTGTCAAGTCCTTTAAGGGAATAAATCGTCGCATTCTATGCGATCACGATTAACGTGCCCATTAAATGAGGGACGTGTCCGGCATGGTTGTAAAAGGTTCGCCGGGCGAGTATATCCTATCTCATAGCTGGATATGATCTCGTCTGCGAAGCCGTCTCTTACGATCCTTCCAAAATGGGAGATTTCCCCAAAGATGTTCTGAGAACCAACAACGATCCCGAAGATCAAGAGGTCAAATTGGCATACGAGACAACCTGGATATGGTCCTAGATCCGAATCGCAAAGGGATGGTTGAACCTATATCGGGTCTCATTTTATACATTGATCAGAATTAAGTGAATGGAGGATCTAGTTTATTAAATGATAGAATTGTGTTAGAGGTCAAATTCTTCCAACACTCCAAGCCATCACTGTTTAGACGGTTAATTAAATGAGGAGGTTTGATCTAGGTCACCTAGCACCTTGAAGTTGATAAGGTAGGCTATCAAGAGACGTTGAATGTCCACATTTGTTAGAGATCGACTATTGAATTTTTTGGACCTTGGTCTGTTTGTCTTCCCAAGCCAGATCTTCAGTGGACCACAAATATCTCCGTAAGGGATCAACTACAGAAGAAGATCCGAGAAGCAAGTCTAAAGCTCTTTCTTTTCAAAGCAAATTCTAACTTATTGAGGAAAAAGTTGCGTATTCGGAAAGTCCGCATGAAGAATCTAAAAGGACCTAGAAGCGAAGCGAGAGGCTTTCACCCTCAAGAAAGTTATAAAAGGAATACCTGAAGTAGAGTTCGAGACTCCACGCCAAATACATCTATCTACATGTCTACTTTACTTTCATGTCTATTTTACTTTTCATAGCTTGATTCACTATTATCCAACGGCTCCCGCTGCAGGGGAGTAGATTAATATTTGTAACCTTAAGGTATCAAATCTTCATGTCTATCTGATTTCCAATTCAGTTGTTCATACCCTTGTTATATCATCCTGACTATCTTCCTCGATTGTCTATTCTGATAGGTGCATCGGATATTTATCTTACTTCTCACTTTAAGAAGAGTGTAAAGTACGACAGTGGTAACAGTGCCAATAGATTAATAAGATCGATCATGTTTATGTTAGCCTTTACTTTTTAATGTATAAATCTTCTACTCTGATTGAGAAATATCACGTTAAAATACTGGTGAAATAGAAAGTCCTTAGACCAATTGATTCGATATTCACTGATATAAGGCAAAAAGAACTCATTTGTTAAGGCTAACTCGTTCCTTTGCTTAAATCACCTGAGTACAGAACACATTAATCGAACGGTGGTTGAAGGGTACCGAACAATTCAATCAATATCCTTTAGTCGATATACCCTGTCATGCTCGCACAATCACACACGCAAACATACTTTCGATCTATGCCCATAGTCACCAAATTAAAAATTTCTAGATTGTTGCTTGTTATTGACTATGGTGTGACCTTCTTAGTGACTGTATTTGCCTGATTTTTAAGGCGTCCTCATGCGAGGGTTGGATGGCCCTATCCATGACACAGTGTGGCTCACAATCAAGGTATCCCAAAATACATACGTATCGGCTGATATGTATCGGAAACAGTCCAGCCCGTTACACGATACAAGATCCGATAAGGAGGGCGTATCGGCCGATATGAGGGCCATATCGGCCGATACGTCCCATATCCGTATCGGTAATGGTGGGCACCATTACACCCACCGATATTGCTACGGGACACCTTGCTCACAATAGAAACTAAGGTACAGCTATCCTAAAACCTCCGAGTTCTCGTTGTGGCTCATTTGATAGTTGGATAGGCATGATTTTAGAGGACGGAGGACAGCCCTTTTAGCCAGGTTACATCCGCACCAAGTGTGGGCCTCACACACTGATTATGGAAGAAGCTTATTCTACAGGCACTTGCAGAGGAACTGGCCTCGATGTGGCAATTTTTAGTTTGGGCTCATCCAGGTGGTGGTCCACCATGGTTGTAAAAAAGACATCGGGCTCATCCAGGTGGTGGTTCATCATGGTTGTGAAAAAAACATCAACAAGGAATGGTCAGGATCATCAGTCCCGTTGCCCGTTGTTAAATAAGGAAAATAATCGTCGACAGCAGGGTTCGAACCTGCGCGGGCGAAGCCCAACAGATTTCAAGTCTGTCTCCTTAACCACTCGGACATATCGACCTTCATGTCATCGAACTAATATTTTATATATAAAACATTTTCTTCACTACGCCAGCCCATTTGGATAAGCTTATGACATCCAATCCTTCCATCTAGGCTGATCCAAAACTGGGGTGGGCCATACTAGGTAGAATCATGCCTAAAACCATTGCCATGGAGTACTGATTGTTTGGGTGTCTACTAATCATGGTTGGGCCCAGCATATTCAAAACATGTTGGGCCCTAAAGGTTTTAATGGCGGTGGGCCCCACACGCCGCGTTGTAGAGGATCTGGCCTCAAGACTTTTTTGTAGCTTTCCAAGTTCAGGAAATCTTTTTGGTGGGCCACTATTTGCATGATCTATGATCAGAGCATTTTACCGATCCATGAAATTTAGATGCTGACCACTGCAATTTTTACCCATGAAATTAGACCAATTGCTACTTCTCTCCAAATACAATCCAGTGTGAGTAATCTCAACCACTGTTCTGAAAACTCCGATTTGGGTTCCTAGAAGGGATGGGATAGGTGGGCCATCTTACCATTTCTATAGGTTCTTGATCGAGTTGTTATGATATTCGCCCATAGTGGAGTTTTGCTATATATGTTTGGTTCATACTGGTGTTTTTGGGTGTGATCTGTTGTACCACTTGAAGGTACTGGGGCCATGAGAAGTGCTTATATATAGCACCTGTTGTATTCCTTGGGCCCACCATTCACCGGAATAATTTGGATGGGCAAGACGATCAGAAGCACTCGATTGGGAGAGCATCCAAACATTGGTACTGATCATTTCTTCCTCAAGCAAGAATGAGGCAGGTCCAAAACTCAAGTGGGCCACATGACATAAAAAACAGTGAGGATTGAACACCCACAATTGAAACCTTCTTGGGGCCATAGAGGTTTTGGACCAGTGGGAATGGCCTTGTGAACGGCCTAGATGAAATATAAACTTGATGGTGGGCCTTAGCAGGCTACAATAGTGGGCATTTACATCCTCACTATCTCCTGTCATCTGCTCAAATGGACCACATGACATGAAAAACAGCAAGGATTGAACACACACAATTGAAACCTTCTTGGGGCATAGAAGTTTTGGATCAAGCTAATATTTGTGTTTTCAGTTCATCCCAGTGGAAATGAACTTGTGAACGGTTTGGATGGAATATAAACATCACGGTGGGCCCGAGGAAGGTTTCAATGGTGGGCATATACATCTTCCTGGTCTCCTACCGTGTGACCCACTTGACTCTTGGATCTGCCTCACTTTCAGGATCATTTCCTAAAATGAGTGAGCGAAACCGATGGACGAGGTGGATTTCTCAAGAACATCTGGGTGGGCCCCACGTAGATTCCTCATAGAGTAAACTACTACAAGTGAGAGATCATAAGAGACTCAATAGCATCTTTGGAAATTTGGATATCACAGTTTTTTTTTTCCCAATGAAATCATCTCTCAATTTACAAACAACAACAACAACAACAACAACAGCAACAACAATCCATGTTTAAAAGACCGCTTTGAAAACTAATGTATGTGATCAACTTAGTACATACTTCTATCTTCCTTCCACCCCAGTAAATGTTATCTCATTTTTAGAAGACTCCACCTCCAAGAGATCTCTCCTCATGATGAAAGCTGCTTGTTTGGGAGTTGGGAGAGATGCGTTTTCACTAACAAACATGGTGACAACGGATGCCATGGTCGGTCGATCAGTCACGTTTTCTTGCACGCACAAGAGCCCCACATGGATGCACTTCAACACTTCGGACGTTTTGCACGTTTTGCTCAACGACGGGTCCATCAAAGCCAGACCATTGTTTTCTTTCCACAATCCCCATGCCTGAGACAGTTTCAAATGTAAGTGATGTATACAGAGGAAATATAGTGCAAAAACATTAATTCGTGCCTTCCACAAATGGAGAATGGGAGATCTTGGTGCTCTAGATTTTAATACTTACATGTTCTGGAAGGCTTGAAGATGTATCAGAATGAAAGAAGCTGTTGTTTTTCATTCCACTGATTATCTCCAACAGTATAACTCCAAAGCTAAACACGTCGGATTTCACTGAGAAAAGCCCATGTGAGGCGTACTCGGGAGACATATAACCACTGAAATCCAGCATTCAAATGGTTAGGTTTCATGGATGTTTGGGATGAGATGCAATTTTTCTAAAAAACCATTTACCTATACATTTCAAATGCTTATTTACCCAAAAATAAAAAATAAAAAATCAGGTATCACATTTCTGCAATTAGGGGCCCGTTTGGAAGCCCAAAAAATCTAATTTGGTTTTACTTTTTCAAGAATACCAATCTGCCTAACAGTTAGGAGTATGTGCTCAAAATCTCACCTTATAAGAACAACTATTAGCCGTTCTTATCTGTCTTGCTATTTAGAAAAAATTGCATAACTTTCATATCACATGTCCTATTGAAAGATTATGTTCTAGCAATGAAAACCTCTCCATAAAATGGGTAATTAAAAAGAGCAGATGCGACTTACTATGTTCCGACCACTCTATTAGTATTTGCTTGAGTCTGATTTCCTCCGAAGATCCTCGCCATGCCAAAATCTGAAATTTTAGGGTTCATTTCCTCATCTAGAAGAATGTTGCTAGTTTTTAAATCTCTATGAATAATTCTCAGCCTAGAATCTTGATGAAGATAAAGAAGCCCTCGAGCGATTCCCAAAATGATGTTGAAGCGTGTTTCCCAATCTAAAATCTTGCACCGATCTTTATCTGCCAATGTTTTCATTAAAAATAAATAAAAAAGATCAAAGGTTGTATATGATAAACACAAGATTGAATTAAATACTAAAGGAATGTAATCAGACCAAAGAGAAACGAATCCAAGCTTTTGTTGGGAAGGTATTCATAGAGCAACATCTTTTCCTCTTGTTTGACGCTATAACCAAGAAGCCGAACAAGATTCCTATGTTGGAGTTTCGCAATCAGTACTAGTTCAGTCTTGAATTCTTCCAGGCCTTGTCCAGAACTTCTAGAGAGTCTTTTAACGGCTATCTCCTGTCCTCCCGGCAGCTTGCCCTGAAAACACATTCACCATATAAAGAAACCAAAACTAATTCCATTTTATGAAAACATAATACAATAGATGTTGAGATTACCTTGTAAACGGATCCGAACCCTCCTTCTCCGAGCATGTTTAATTGTGAGAAATTGTCGGTAGCGGCTGCTATAGTACTGAACTCGAAAAATGGTATATCTACCCCTTTCATACCATCTATTACAAACGTATCTGTGTTTAGGAGTTCGCTTGCACTTTGAGCACTTGAATCGGAAGGAACCCATGCAGACATTCTCCTATGCTTTGCTGATACAAATATAATAGAGATGTTCTGATACACATATCTAACTAGTATCAAAGTATCATAGACTTGTAAAAGAAATCGTATGAATCAGACAATTCTAATAATCTGATCAATAACATGAAAACTATATGATGGGATCCACGTTGAATTTCATATGATTTTAAACAGGGGAATGATCTCTTATGTTTGTACACATGGGAATTATCATACGAATTGAAACGATTCATGGGGTGAGAATCCTCATGGAAATCATACATATATACCAAGAATCATCCTCATAAAAAATTCCGGTGGGACACATCGCAAGGAGCAATGTACAATCATTCCTCAGGCTTACATATTCACTTGTTGTGGCCCACCGGAATTTTAGAATTTTTTGCATTTCGCTTCATTCCTTGATCCTGGTAGGTTGAGCTTGATGAATTGGTTGGATGACATAGGCACAATATGGTTGATGCCTCATTCTATCTGGAGGTTTCTATGGTAGGCGTCCCCTCCCAAATGTTCCCCATTGTTTCCTTTGGTGTGGTCCACTTAAGTAATGAACCAGGCTTGATTTTTGGATCTAGGCCTAACATTAGAGGATCCATCCATAATGGACAGGTTGGAAGGTACACACATCAGGGTGGAGCCCACACAACTCGAATATATGGTAATTCACATGCGACTCAAACATATAATCATTCCCCTTCGAATTAAACACTGATGATGCTCACCACCGGATCCAAAAAAAAGGACCCTTGTAATAAAACGACGATCATTCTGTGGGCCATGATCATTCGATGGATGCATTTTTTTATATGAATGAATGCGCACCATCGAAATTGATGATTAGACAGCCCACATGTCCAAAATAACCATCGACGATTGCATTAGGGTGATCTTCATGGTGGAACCACTTAAGCTAGCTTAGCATTCATCGGGCCGTATATATATGATCACATTCTCTCTTTATGTGTGCAATCATCTCTCAGTTACCTTTCTTCCGGACCATCCTCCAGAAACAACAGAAGAATGCACCCAAGAGAAGAACCACCGCAACCACTGTTGTAGCCACTATCACTTTCAACTGTCTCTTCTTTTTTGTACCTGAAAAATTGGTCTGTGTTAGCAAAATGACTGAGGTATGCAATGAAAGTGTGCTATTATTACCAAACAGTGTTTCCACCCTGTGAAGTGGTTTTTGGTTTGTCAAATGAATAAACCAGGCCCACCTACTATTTTTCTTAAAAAGGTACTAGATTGGTGGCATTGTGGCCCACCTGTTGTGTCTATGACATTCAACCTGTCCAACTGGTGCATCCCACCATTCTATCAAGTGGGCCAAACCATAAAAAAAAAAAAAAACAATATATATCACAAAGAATCCTCAAAATTTACTTGTGGCCCACCTGATGATTGAATTGGTGGAATGAACTTGTTGGATGTGTTAGATGTCATAAGCACACTTCTTGGGCCCACAATGCTTGACTATGTCAATTTTTATTTTATTTTATTTTTAAGAAAAACAACATATAAGGGATTTTGGTCATCAGTGGACCAACTTGATTTTTGGGCTAGGACATCAATATAGTGGACCTGTTCTGACGGATGGATTGGATCTTGGACCTATCATGCCATGCTGGCACATCTGTGCATGTACATGAACTTTAATGCACTGCCTATGAGCTTAGCACTTCTCTATTTCATTACATGCCTACCAGATTGGTGGACATTCATTTGAGAATTAAAATGAATAATGTCCAATGATCTTATTTGAACAAACAAATGGCTAAGAATCTGGGGTCCGGATTTTACATGGTAGGCTCCACAAGCTTTGGTGTTCTACGCAGTGGGTGTTTTTGGGGATTCCTGTCCTTGAGAATTCTGATTTTACAGAGTCCTGTTTTGTTAAAGCACGGGAATGGGCATTTTGTTGAGTTAAATGACCAAAATTCATGTAGGGCACACGTTTCAAATAAACCCTCCATCTTGGAGGGCCAACTTTAAAGTGGGCATGTGGCTTGCTTTGGATGTGGACCGACCATTATGTGGACGGTCCCCTCCATTATGTGGACCGTCCATTATTGTTAGGGCTGACCTTTAGTGTGAACTGTCCATTATGTGGGGCCCACATAAGGCTAGTGAGAGTTTCCATCCCTCTTGTGCGTGAACCACTTCTATTTTCTAACTCATGTCCTAAAATAAACTGATGATGAAATAGATATATGCCACAGTTGGACATTTCCGTGGCCCAAACAAAGCTTAAAGTAAAACCCATGGATCCCTATTATCTCAGCAGACAACCTAATCAACCTAATCAGATGCCTTATTAATCAAACTAAAGACAGTCAAAGTTTAAGTGTGTCAATGTTGTACACGTCACCAATTACCTACTCAATATAGTATTACAATTTAAAAACAAATTAATACACTTTGCTTGACCCATACTTTTGTTTAGCCTAATAAAATTGACATGTGGGGCCCACTTTCTGGTGATCCATTATCTGCTGTACAGCATCGCTAATTATCCTATACCAGTGAAATATGGACCGTTGCTTGTAGTTACTCATTTGATCGAGTAGCCAGCTAGGAGCCTAGAACCACCTGATAAGGGTGATATTGGAGCATGGCCCATCCGTTGACGGGTGATATTGGAGCATGGCCCATCCGTTGATGTGGTCCACCCTGATCCCTGTCAAAGATGGAACCCACATATTGCTAGGCTGAACAAAATCATATTCTACCAAGGGACTCTATCAACAAGTTGAATATAGATGTATGAGAAAGTTTCCAGCGCTCCCAAAGCATTATATAATACAACTAGCTGCATTTGTTCACTTTGGACAGTTCAATCTATCAATCAGAACCGTCTATTCACTCCAGAACGCATTTTTGGGCTACCATGCAAAAAATCGCATTGATAAAAAAATCCAATCCATGTGATTTAGCCTTATAATTTTCTCTAACCACCCTTTTTTTTTTTCTTTTCCAATCCATGGATGTGATGGTAATAATTGCCCAACAAAAGAGATTCTGAAAATCATAAGAAATCCATGATGTGTCCTAACAAATAGATGGATCAAATTATTGACTGGACCTATTTGTGTAAACAATCCTGACCACCCATATTAAAGTCCACCGATCAAATGGTTAATATTTGTCAAATTGGTTCGATGTTTGGATGGTATTGGATGAAATATGTGCTGGATATAATGAACGGTCTGGATCATTGTATGGGACTGTCTAAGCGTCCCAACACAAATAGGAGCACTATAACTAGTTATAGTGCTATGAGCACATAAGATCATTTATCTGAATATAGATGGCTCAATTAGTAAAAGTGCAAGAAATGGTGTTTATTTGGGGAAAAAAAAAAAAAAAAAAAAAAAGAAGAAGAAGAGAAAAAAAAAGTATGGAATACAAATTCCCAGAGAGACTCTGCAATCCTCCTTCCAAAACTGGTTTTTATCACAAAAACCAAATCCTAAGAGAGCAATTTTGGGACTTTCTAGCAATTTTCCTAAGAGAGCAATTTTGGGACTTTCTAGCAATTTTCATTTTGAATTGCAGGTTATCATCTTCCTTTGGTTTGCCATTCTCCATATTCACAAAAGAAGAAGAAGAAGAAGAAGAAGAAGAAGAAAGCCTTAAGAAGAAAGCCTTACTCAATTCAGAAGCTGCGATACGTATATAAATATCCTGCGCTCCATCGTTCTCCGTCAAATCCCCGATATCCATCAAATTCCCGAACCAAACCAGACACTGCGACACACCGCCGCTCACATTCGCATAAGCATAAGCACTACAACTGCAATTTCTAACGCACTCCACTCTACAATCCTCAGCGTTTTCGGCCGCTGCCACAAAAAACTCATGATCTGGCAATTTCAATCTTTTCAAAGACAAGAACTCGTCTTCCTCACCGCATTTCAACGCCGTTCTTCTCTTGCACCCGCTCGACCAATTACCTGAATTCCATTCCTTAGACGATATGGGCTCAAACCCACGCAAACACTCGCACGGCGGTGTATTGTAATCGCTACATCTTGTGTTTTCTCCACAAACACCATAAACACCACATTGATCTTTTGGTTGCATCCAGGCCAGACCCCACGTCTTTGTCGAATCGTACCATATATGGCACTCAGCACGGCCCGATACATCCATCACCATCCTTGTATTGTTATACAAGGACGAATACTCTAAATAGATCCCTTCTTCGTTGCTTACTGTGGTGAAATGGAATAAGAAACTGTTGCTTGGCACCGGTATCTGATTGAATGTTCGGTTGTTCCAGTAGCTAGCTCTCCAGTGTGGGGTAGAACCGCGCCATATGAAGAACTGGTTTGAGTCCTGCAGGTCGACGCCGAATGAGAAGATTCCAGGAGTTGGGTCGGTGCCGGTTTTCCATGATCGGAGAAAACGGCTTTGTCGGGTTACTAAATTTACGCCAATCTTCATACCAGGTAGGAGTGTATTCGATGGATCTTCGAAGCTTTGCCATAAGATGATGTTTGAGTCATTGGAATTTGCATCTCTCAAGACGAGGTTTCCGGAATCGAAGAGCGTTGCTACTGTAGAATTTGATAGAATTGAAGCGTTTGTCGACCAGATGCTGCTGTTCTTTCGATTCAAGATCACCAGATTTCCATCGCTCCCAATAGTAAGAACTCCAGATGAATCTGTAAGTGGGTTTTCTCTGTTGGCAACCCAAACGACGGTTTGCTCTGGGATCTTGTGATACCATATCCCAACGTAGCGGTTTTTCGAATTGTTGAGGCTGAAAAAGCCCAGCTTGAAGACCTCACCATCGGAAATAATGGTTTCGCCGTCTTTGATGGATTGATATTGCCCTATGGAGTCTGCAGTGGCTAAAGATGGGAGGCAAAACAAGAACAAGATGAAGAAAGAGAGAAAGACTAGAGAAACAGAGGATATTTCCATGAGTCTACTTGATGGAAAGAATGGTGCTTTTCTTGAAGTCTTGCATGTATAAGCAATCTTCTCGGTTTGATACTCTGTCAGAGTGTGATGAATGATACGCATGGGGCTACAAATTCTGGAAAATTGCATACGTGGAATATAATTAATTCGAATTAAATTATCCGGTTCATGATCTGCAGTTGAGAATCCACTAACCCTAGGTAAATAGGAAACTAAACCCTAGGTAAAGTATCAAAATCCAACTCCAACTAAAACTCCTAGAAAACGCAACTTACTATAAATAGTAAACTTACTATTTATAGAAGTCGTTCAATCCTACTAGAACTCTTGGTTTTCGGCCAAAAATAGAAAGTTATCAAACGGCCTCAACCACGTTGTTCTAGGAAATATTCTAAGCCCTTTTCATGTTGGGCACTAACTCTAAAACCCTACAGATGCAAAGTTATGATCGAATTAAAACTTACTATAAATAGTAAAAATGAAAATAAACTAGCCTAATGACCGTCGATACGGTCGATTCTCGCGATTCTGGGTTGGGCAACCCGGCGTAGCGGGGTTGGTTGGCTAAAGTAGCTCGAGCTACCCCAAATTGATATATTATACGTCCCGTAACTCATTCCGGATTGTGAGATACGACCGATTCACGGTCTTGACGGTCCGGATCACTTTCGGCCCCGTCTGGTCTTCTTTTGCTCCATCTGGGCCATGAAATAGTCAGAGACCCGTCCTACATCAGTTTTAGATCAAAAGTGTTTGTCCTTCGTTCATGTCTATGTGACCTTATGAGCTGATCAGATGGAAAATAAATATCACAGCAGGCTCTAGGAATGTTTCAACAGTGGGCATTATTACAACGGTAACTTTTCGTGATTTGGTCTACTTGAGCGTTGGATCTACCTAATATTTAGGTCTACACCCTAAAATTTATATAAAAATGGATGAATGGTGTGAAGAAAACATATAAATCACAGTGGGCTTTAGAGCCGCAGCCTGTGAGAGCTTCACAAGCCAGGGGTAGTACCCAATCCGCGTCTATGCCTGAGATTTGGATCTGCTTCATTTTTTGGATCATATGCCCTCAAATAAGCTGGTAGACCGGCGGACGGTGTGAATATAAAACACGTAAATGACAGTGAACCCCACAGTCATAGATCCACCGAACTTTTCCGGATCCACCAATCAAATTGGATGGGTCAATGATGTACTGAGGCCCACAAATCTCCCATGCTAGCATATAACAGCCCTTCCATCAATGTCCCAAACAAAAGGTGGTTTAAAAAAATAACATCAGTGGTCTCCGTTCGTTGAAAACGTTCCACTTAGAAATTACTGAGAAATTGCATGGGTCGCATTCAAGAAATTCAACCTAAAACGTCCAAAACACGGGTCAGAGTTTAGACGTGCCGTGAGCTAAAAATTACTTTTGTTTGGTAATTTTACTATTTAGATTGACAGATATTTATTAGACGGTTTAAAACTGAAAACATCGAATGATTTATTTCAAAAAACACATGGCCACAAAATCAACGGTTGTGATTGCTCAACCAATCGAATAATTCCCGCTTCATACGCAGGCGCTAGGAGATTGTCCACGGCCCATGGATTAAGTTAAATCGACTAGATCGGGCAGTTGAAGATATTATACGTTGGGCAATGCTGGCCTCTGATTCACGGGCACTTGTTTGTGGAAATAGGACCATTGGATCCTTTTCATTTTAACCGTCCAATAAATGTCCACAAATTCTATAGACATATAATTAAGAGAAAGGTGCAATTTTTGGTTGATGGTATACATTTACGCTGGGAACTATAATATGAGCATTTTTATTTGAGTTAATTTTAGTCCACGCATGCGATTTCTAAGTGCCTGAGTATCAACAATCACGTTCTGCCAGAGGATCAAAGTTCCTCTCCAATGGATTCCACGTGGGTGGCTGTCCTTAGTTTGATAAGAAAAAGAATGAAAAAAACGAGATTCGTGTGAGATTAGTTTGTGTGGGGACCATGCATGTCGATATCAAGGGGCGACCTCCGGTGGTACCAGGCAGGGCACGGCTTCGGTGGATTCCTGAATCCACGATCCCTGACCGTGGGCCCACCGTGATGTAATTGCCTTATATCCACCCGTCGATCCTTTTTTGAAAACTCATTTTAGCACATGATCCCGAAAATGAAGTAGATCCAAATCCCAGGTGAATCCTAATAATGGAAACAGTGGTAATCAACCGTTAAAAACTTACGATAGGCCACAAAAGTACTAGATCAAGCTTATATTTGTGTGGTCTCTTCATCTTCGTAACCTTATCAATAGGTTGGACCGAAAATAAACATTTCAGTGGTCCATAAAGTTTTTAATAATGGGGATTCAATCACTACTGTTTCCTGTACTATGGTCCACCTTTGATTTGGATCTGCTTCATTTTTGAGATCTTGCCCAAAATCTTTCAAAATGGATGGACGGTGTGGATGTGAGGTACATATATTACATTGGCCTCATACTTAGGGATCCACGGACCTCGGTGGATCCCGGGATCCACCTAAACCGCACCCGGTGGTACCGGTACCATAGTAGCCTTACCATGCACCACGGTCGCCTTACGGTGGTACCGTCAAGATGTGGAGCCCACGTGATGTATTCACACCATCCAAACCATGCATCAGACCCATCACCTCAAGAAACCTCTAAAGAAGAGTACTGATTCCGATCCAAAACTTAAGTGAGCCACAGTAAAGTAAACAATCTGGTAATGAAATCCTACCCTTGAATATAAAGGAGCAGACCCTAGTTGTAAAACATTCTGAATTTTGGCCTGATCTTTCATCTGTTCTAGAGTAAGGGTATGAACGGTCTGGATTCTATGTATACAGCAGGGTAGGCCCCCCACTCAAATCAACAGTAGGTGTTCTCTCTTTATATGGTTGATGTTCTATGGCCCACTTAAGTTTTGGATCAAGCAAGTTTTTGGAGAATTGGGGTTTTCTTAGGTCAAGCATATGATGAACGGTTTGGATTCCGTGCGCACATTACTGACCCGCACATCTGGTGAGTACCACCGGAAGGCTACGGAGGTACTGTTACCACTTTAGCGTGCCCACAGGCTCAAATATCGCTAACGGAAAGCGGCTTTGAGACCGTTCGGACGCGGATTTCCTGTTACAGGCAGGAAGTTTCTCGACTGGGAGAAATTCATCCGTCCATTCGTTTTTAGAGACCTTTCTAGCCCAGAAAACAAAAAATGAGGTGGATTCAGAACACAAGGGGTGGAGATTGGGCACTATCCCAACCAAGACCTAACCACAGATGGACGGTCGTGTAAGAGGTTCTGTGGAGCCCACCGTGATGTATATATTTTATCCACGTGGTCCATCCATCCATTCATTTTGACGGATCATTTTAAGTAGAAGCCCAAAAAGTAAGCAGATTGGAGGCTCAAGTGGAATACACCACGGGTTCAGGGCCTTGCATTGTTGGTAGACTCGTGCAGAGTATAAACCAGGGGTCTCGAAACCCATCAGGGTGAAATTCCTGCTGCTGACAGCACCAGTGGGTGTGTTGCATGACTGATTGGGTGCTGTGTTGCGTGATTGACTATATGGGTGGATTGCAAGAAAATTGGACTGCACCATATGAGACAGTTGGGACTGAAGGCTTACAATTGAAAACTTCTTAAGGCACACACAAGTTTTGGATCAAGCTGATATCTATGTTTTTCTCTTCATATAAGTCTATGTGACCATATGAATAGGTTGGATGACAATTAAACATCACAGTGGGCCTTAGATAGTTTTTGATGGTAGAAATTCAATCCCCACAATTTCCAGTGGTGTGGTCCACTTGAGCCTCCAATCTGCCTCCTGTTCTAACATGATCTGTCAAAATGGATAGACGGCGTGGATAAACAATATACCTCACAGTGGGCCCCACAAATCCCTTGGTAGGACCATCCGTCCCTAGCTAGATCCCGGTGTGGTAACTAATTCGCAGCCGAACACAAGTGGGCCACAAGAGAGGCAACAATGGGGATTGAACTGCCACCGTTGAGACATTCGCAAGCCCACGTGTTTTATATCAGGCTTTTTTTTTTTTTTTACTTGCAGCTCATCACAATAGGAATAACCTTATGAATGGTTTGGATGGCATATAAACATCAAGGCAGATGGCAAGATTTCGAGAGTAGAAATTTCTTTTTTCATTTTAACCTCCTTGTGTTGCCCGATGTTTATACCAGTAAAAGGGAAGTTTTCGTTGCTTTTCAACGGCTGAAATTTAATTAAGTGGGTGGTTAGAAAGATCCTTGAATTAAAGACTGAAAGTCAGAGCCTGACATCGTGATATCTCGTAAAAAGTCTCCCAAACGAATGTCATTTACCTAATTTCATTTAGGTGTAAAGATAGGAACGAGCATGAAATGGTGAAATAGAACAGTAAACCCATGATCAATCACGTGGGGCGGCTTCATAAAAGACGCGTAAGATGGTGGGACTTCTCCACGTGGAGAATTTTGGTACACCCACGGCTTGCGCTTTGTACGCCGCAATCCGAGCCGTGGGTGGGATCCGAATCTCCATGGGCATAGAAGGCAGAGAGGGCGAGTCTCTCTCCTCTCCCCTCTCGCTCCTCCAAGAATCTATCCAACTTGGCAAGAATTGGAAGTCGGTTTTGTGCGGACTATGGAACCAGGTGAGTTATGTTTGTGAGAAATCCACCCCGTTCATTCATTTTGTGAGTTCATTTTAGGACGTGAGTTAAAATGGGATGCATCCATGAACCAAGTGGGCCGCACTAAAGGTAAAGGTGGATAGGGAAGGAACTGATTGTGTTGTGAGTATTTTATCCACTCTGTCCATCCATTTTCCCATATAATTTTTAGGGCTTGATATAAAAAATTAACCATATCTGAATTTCAAGGGGATCACACCACAGTAAATAAAGTGACTTGATCATTTACCATTGAAAAATTCTTAAGGGCCACAAAAGCTTGGTATCAAGGTGATATTTTGTTTATTTTATTTTTTACCTTCAACCATATCTGTGTGATATTATGAACAGGTATAATGACAAGTAAACACCGGCCTTAGGAAAGTTTCAACGGTGGAAATCATTATTCCCACAATTTTTCGTGTTGTAGCACACTTGATCTCTCATGTGTTTCAATTTTTGACTCAAGTGTCCAGCAATATAGAAGTACAATATAGATACTTAAGGGAAAAAAAAAAAAGGTAACTATTCATATTCAAGATATAAAAACTCAAATATTGTATTGTGCGGTGTTCCAATCAAGGTATTTTTTTTTGTGTGGCCATCAATGGTGAGGCCCTTCTCATCTATGGTTTGGATCACTAAACAATGGGCCCATTTGAACAAGTTGCGATGGGCCCATTTGAAAAACGCTGCAGCTTACGGAGGCCTCCAAAAGCCTTTGGCACGGAGTTGCGATGGAAGCTTACGTGGGGTTCACCATTATGTTTGTTAGAGATCCACCCCATCTTTTTGTTTTATGATCTCATTTTAGAACGTGTGACAAAAAATGAGTGTGATCCAAGACTTGAGTGGGCAAAAAACATGAGGATTGAACGTACATAATTGAAGTATTTGTGGGGCTGTAGAAGTTTTGAATCAGGCTAATATTTGTGTTTTCAGTTAATCCCAGAATGACATTATGAACGGTATGAAAGGCATATAAACATCAAAGAGGACCCAAGGATATTTCAACAGTAGGAATTTCCCTAACTACCTTTACTTTTAGTGCGGCCCACTAGGTTCAAAGATGGAGCCCATTTTTTGTCTCAGGTCCTAAAATGAGCTCACAAAATGGATGGACGTGGTGGATTTCTCACAAACATCAGCTGTGGGACCCAGCTGGGTTCCCAGCACCCAAAAGCCTCCAAAGGCTTTCGCACGAAACCGACTTCCGATTCATGCCAGGCTGGATAGATCCTCGGAGGCGCGCGAGAGTGGAGAGGAGAGAGACTCGCCCTCACAACCTTCTATGCCCTGTAGATTCGGATTCCACGCACGGCTAGGATTGCCGCGTACGCAAGCCGTGGGTGTAGCAAAATTCTTCTCCTTCTCAGAGACGATGATTGCCTTTCACCTAGTGGTCCTCTTACGCGGATTAGCTACGAGAATGTCACCATTTTTTTGGGCCCCACCATAATGTATGTGTTGTATCCATACCGTCCATCCATTTGAAGAAATCATTTTAGGGCATGAGCCAAAGAATGAGTCAGATCCAAAGCACAAGTGATCCCCACCATAGAAAACAGTGGAGATTAAATGCTTACCGTTAAAAACTTCTAGGGGGCACAGAAGTATTCGATGAAGCTGATATTTGTGTTTTCCCTTAGCTCATGTCTGTGTTAACTTATGAACAGGTTGGATCTCAAATAAACATCATGGTGGACCTTAGGAAGGTTTCAACGGTAGGCGTCACTCTCCCCACTGGTGGGGTTCACTTGAGCTTTGGATCTGTCTCATTCTTTGGCTCATGCCCTAAAATGATATCTCCAAATGGATAGACGGTGTGGATACACCAAATATATCATGGCAGGGCCAATAAAACATTTGTACATGGTTGCTCTCCCTTTGGATTTATTTGTTAGATTAATAAGAATTACATGATCGTCCATCCGACGATGTGCACAATAAACCCCGTGCATCAGTTTGTACATGTGAGAGGCACACGGTTTAGTTACCTAGACCACTGATCCGTTGGACCCCACACATTGATGGATCATGTGACCCTAGGTCTACAAAACTGCGAACTGCAAATAGACTCAAAGGTCACATTTCCAATGGCCAAGATCTACCAATCTGGATGATTTTGGGATCCATTGGACTTGGTGCCCAATGGACCAATGGTTTGGATCACAAAACTGCGGGTCCCACATGGACAAACAGTTTTAAATGATAAGTAAATAATTTTTGTATTCTGGCTCCAGCCACAAAATTCTGGTCAATCAGATGATCTTGACCGTTGTTCCAAAAGCTCGTCTCGAGTCAAAGTCCAGCTGGGTTGGGTTCATGTATTGCTTTTGAAGGAGCCAAGTTACTAAAGTACCCATAAATAAGAGACACCCACATCAGTAAAATGGTACTTTGAGGTCGACCTGGGTGGAAAATTTCCCTAAGGTTGAGCTCTTTGAGCCCCACCATGATGTATGACATCCATTCCACTGAGAGTGGATGCCTGCTCATTGGAACCTTCCTAATTGTATATATAGACCAGTGAAATGTTGCTTAGACATCCAACACATCTTAGAAATCCAACACATCATCTATGTGTCTCACTTGGATGATGGGTTACACCAAATTTTAGTCCATTCCAAAACTTAGGTGGGCCCCACCATGTGCTTATAAATATTTTATGTATGATTTTCCATGATTTTAGATGGTGTGATCCATCTGTGTTTCGGATATGACTGATCTTTGGCGCATCCCTCAACCTAGAGTGTACCTACCAAATACATGGCATGGATGACTATCACACATCAGGGAGGGGCCCATAGAGCTCGACCTCATGGGAAGCTCCCATGAGGTCGCCCTTATGGTACTATTTCATTTTTTAAGTGATGAAGTCAGAAAATTTTGAAGCCCATATGGTATGCCTACCACATCTAACCTGTAAAACATATGTACATGGTGATCACATGAATAAAGTATTTTTCTAATCGAAATTTTTATAAGCCGTGTATATTATTTTTTATGGTGAGGCTGACCTTATATTTAAATTAATCATATTTTTTGTTTTTCTAAAAATCCTGGTGGATTACATCTATTAGACAAGTTGGACATCAAACAAATATCTTGTGGACCCCACAAGCCTCCACTTTACTTCTTTCTAAAGAAAATGTATAATAATCAGACTTAAAAATCACTTTCTTTGCATTTTGGCTCCTAGAGGCATTATTTGGCCAACTTTAATTTCCAAAGTATATTGCCAAAAAAAAAAAAAAATCCAACAACTGTATAAATTATTTAATGTTCCCTAAAAACTAAAAATAAAACTTCTATGTATAATAAAAATAGCTTTTATAGATAAGCTTGTAATGTGCTATGGATTGTTTAAGTTATTGCTTCACTTGAGTTGTTCCTGAGTTTGGCCAAGACAATATATATCAAGTCCATCCTTCAAGTTCAAATCGCGCTGACTCAGTCAGCGTGTCTGTCTAAGAGGCCTGAGACAATATTGAGTCCATCCCCCCAGGGTCTACAAGTTTCAGGCTATGATCATGAACAATGATTATTAATGGGCCCCACCAAGTGCTTTTAAATATTTTAAGCATGATTTTCCATGATTTTAGATGGTATGATCCACCCTTGTTTTGGATATGCCTGATCTTTGGTGCATCCTTCAACCTAGAGGGGACCTGCCAAATACATGGATGGATGATTGCCGCACATCATGGAGGGGCCCATAGAGCTTGACTTCATAGGAAGCTCCCATGAGGTCGCCCTTATACTACTATTTCATTTTGTTTAAGTGGTGTATATTATTTTTTATAGTGGGGCTCACCTTATATTTAAATTTATCATATTTTTTTTGTTTTTCTAAGCATCTCGGTGGATTACATCTATTAGACAGGTTGGACATCAAACAAATATCATGTGGACCCCACAAACCTCCACTTTACTGCTTTTTAAAGAAAATGTATACTAAAAAATCACTTTCTTTGCATTTTGGTTTCTAGAGGCATTATTTGGTAAACTTTAATTTCCAAAGAGTATTGCCAAAAAAAAAAAAAGAACTCCAATAACTATATAATTATTTGTTGTACCCTAGAAACTAAAAATAAAACTTCTATGTATAATAAAAGTAGCTTTTATAGATAAGCTTGTAATGTGCTATGAATTGGTTAAGTTATTGCTTCACTTGAGTTGTTCCTGAGTTTGGCCAAGACAATATCAAGTCCATCCTTCAAGCTCAAGTCGCGCCAACTCAATGAGCCTGTCTGAGAGGTCTCTGAGAGGCCTGAGACAATATTAAGTCCATCCCACCAGGGTCTGCAATTTTCAGACTATGATCATGAAGATCGATTAATGGACATTGCAAAAACCTTGGACTGCAAAGTGTGACTGTGGAATTAGATTCAAGAGTAGTAACTGAATGCATTAATGAGCCAATCCAACCTCCCCATGAAAGATACGGTATGAAATAGGTAAAATTAAAAGGGAACAAGAAAGTATAAGACATTAGAATTAATCACATTTGTAGAGTAGGTAATTCAGCAGCAGATGGATTGGTGCACATAGGAATCGATGGGGAAATGGCATTTGATCTATCGGGTTTAGGTTTAGGTTGTCTGCATTGCAGATAAGAGGCCGCTTGGATCTCGAAGCCTTGAGTTGCAAGTTTCTCAGCAGAAACAGGATCTCAACTTTCCCTTCAGAGAAGATGAAGAGCTTTTGGTGGTGTTGATTGCAGAGTGTGGATGTCGCAACTCATTTCCTTAGGTATGCCATTAGTGGATGTGTATGTTGTATAAATCTCCTGTATATTTAGTACACGGCCAAGTCAGATCTATCAGGTTCAAGGCTTGGCTTGAATAGTCAATTTCTCAAGACAGATTTGCTGCCATTTTTCTGGTAATTCCAGCAAGTGCAAATGAAGGAAATCTGCAAATTGTCTTCAGGATACAATGAACTCTCAATCCGAATTTTAACACAAAACTTTGCACATTTAAGTGTTAAACAGATCTTTAGTTATAACACCAATATGCCTTCAAATACGTCCAGAAAAAACACAGTAAGAGGTCAGATCTTATAATACTGAAAGAGGATGGCTTGATCAGAGAAATGGATAGAATCATCATTCTTCTGGATTATGATATCCAGGATATATAGCAATTGAAGGGTCATGGTGTCTTTTCTGGAGAGACTCATGTGCCTCTTCAAGACATCCACACCCTTTCATATGCAAGAGACATTTTGCCATGAAAGGACGTGACCCTTTCTCTTGTGGCAGTTATTTCTGTATCTTTTCAGACAAAAACAGTTATGCAACAGCCCAAAACTGTTGTCATGTGGGATCCAGATCATAGTCAGCATAACTGCCGCCACATGTATGACACGTGGCACAAATGTCACATGTACAGAATGTCTTAATCAACCTCTGACCTAACCCAGGTTCACTCCTTATTGTACTTAGTGCCAAAAAGGCTAGCTCCTTGCGTGCGAAGTGCAAAGTGCGCCTAATAAAGCACCAAAAAGCGCCCAAGCAGCCCTACAGCTCACGCCACGCGCGCGTGCGCGGACGGTGCTTTGCACCGTCCTTGTGGAGATTCGAACCTTGGTTCTAGTAGCAAAACCCCCTCCTCTTACCAACCGGCTATTTAAACTTTTATGGAAAGTTTTAATAATAAGTATATTTATATACTTATTAAAAATAAACTTTTATTTTTGAAATTAATTAAATTTTTTTTATTTAAATAAAAACCCAACAATCCCCCACAATTTCAAAAATAAATTAACGGCTAGGACGTATGGCATATCAGTATAAACAGAAGCATAAGTAATGGTATCTTGTGGATTTGAACCATCACTTTAGTGCATATGTATCAAAGTTTTGTCAGGTACTTAGTGACCCATTAGTCTTGAACTAAAGACCTTATATGACTCACTGGACACATAGCACACATCTATTTATATGTAACTGAAGATCTAAAAGTTCGCACATTTTTGGCCTTGTGCGTATCCTATTTCATGAGTATTCTAGAGACGATCCCAATCTCTCCAAAAGCGGCCTCACTTCTTTACTCATATAGGTAGATCTATCAAAGATGATTCTGCTTCATCTCAGCGAAGTCTGCTTATAGACCTATTAAGAGTTAGTACCCAACCTCCTATAAAATGCAAAAATCAAACACTAGACTTTTAGGAATGAGACTCAAAATTTTCTAGTGTTATGTTTCAGTCACCTACTTGACTTGTTTGTCCCTTTGAACCTAGCCTATATTTCAAAACTTAGGTAGGGTTACCATCAATGATGGAAGTTATATCTTTATGGATCTTAGTCCCATTCCTTTAGTGGTTCTCCTTATTTGATCTCTAGATAAACCTTTTGTTAAGGGATCTGCTAAGTTCAGGATGGATTTAACATATTCCACTGTGATTACTCCATCTCTGAGCAATCCTTTAACAAAGTTATGCCTTAAACCTACATTTCTAGACTTACCATTATAAGTCTTACTCATAGCACGACAAAGAGTAGCCTGACTATCACAAAAGATAGATATAGCAGGAGTAGGTCTTGGCCAAAATGGGAGTTCCATCAGTAGGTATCTTAGCCATTCTCCTTCTTTACAAGCGACTCCAAGTGCTATAAACTCACTTTCCATAGTAGAGTGAGATATGCACGTTTGTTTCTTAGATGCCCATGATATTGCTCCTCCTCCAAGAGTGAATATCCAGCCACTTGTAGATTTTGATTCTATACTATCTGCATTCCAGCTTGCATCACTGTACCCTTCAAGTACAGCAGGATATGACTTATAATACAGTCCATAGTCTATAGTTCCTTTTAGATACCTCATAACCCTGGAAATTGCATTCCAGTGTTCTTGTCCTGGATTACTGGTATACCTGCTTAACATTCCTACTGTGAATGCTATATCGGGTCTAGTACAATTCATTGCATACATTAAGCTCCCAATAATACTAGCATATTCTTGTTGTGTTTTACATCTACCAGTATTTTTAACCAATTTAATACTTGAATCAAATGGGATTGAAACCGATTTATAATCATAGTGATTAAACTTCTTTAACACTTTTTCTAGGTAATGAGATTGTGTCAAGGCTATTCCATCATTAAGATTATAAATCTTAATACCTAGTATTACATCGGCTTTACCCATATCCTTCATGTCGAAGCTGGTACTTAGAAACTTTTTGATTTCTTTAATACAATCCACATCTGGTCCAAATATTAGCATATCATCTACATATAAGCAGATAATGATTTGACCTTTGATATATATGCACTTATCTGCTTGGTTTACTCTAAAACCATTAGATTGCACTACTTGGTCAAACTTCTCATGCCATTGCTTAGGAGCTTGCTTGAGCCCATAGAGAGATTTGACCAATTTACACACTTTCTTCTCTTGCCCAGGTTGAACAAATCCCTCAGGTTGTTCCATATAGACTTCCTCATCTAGATCACCATTTAAAAATGCCGTTTTAACATCCATTTGATGGATTACTAGGCGGTGAATTGCTGCAAGAGCAATTAAAGTCCTAATGGTAGATATACGAGCAACAGGAGCATATGTATCGAAGAAATCGATACCTTCTTTTTGTCTAAAGCCTTTGGCTACCAATCGAGCTTTAAACTTATTTATGTTTCTATCAGGATTTAACTTTCTCTTGAAAATCCATTTACATCCGATAGGCTTTGAACAAGGTGGAAGATCGACCAAACACCAAGTATTATTTTAGACTATAGAATCCATTTCATCGTCAATGGCTTCCCTCCAAAACTGTGTATCAGGAGATGAGAGAGCTTCACTAAGTGTTAAAGGATCACTTTCAATATTTAATGGTATAGTGATTTCCTTTTTTATTTCATTTCTATCCCCTTCTACAAGAAACAGATAGAAATCTGGGCCAAAAGATGTTTCTTTTCTTGCCCTTTTCGATCTTCTTGGTTCATTTCCTTCTGGATGAACTTTAGATTTATCAAGAATGATACTAGATTTTTCAATCATTGGTTCTACTTTATTTTCATTCACCTGACTTTTCGTATGATCATTCATATAGTCTTTATATACTATATTTTCAAAGAATATGGCATCTCTAGATTCTATAATCATATTTTTGTCAGTAAAATTGGATTGTTCTAGAACCAGAAATCTATATACGGGACTATGAGTTGCATAACCCACAAAAGCACACTTGATTCCTCTAGGACTTAACTTGGGTCTTTTAGAATCAATTATTCTGACTTCTGCTACACTTCCCCATACTTTAAAGTAATGAAAACTTGGTTTTTTCTTTTTCCATAATTCATATGGGGAGAGATCCAATTTTTTGTGTGGGATAGCATTTAGGATACGGTTTGCTGTTAACAATGCTTCCCCCCCACAAATTCAATGGTAATCCAGAATTTGATATCATACAGTTGATCATTTCAACCAATGTCCTATTTTTGCGTTCTGCTAGGCCATTCTGTTGAGGTGTATAAGGAGCTGTAAATTCATGGATTATACCATTTGATTCACAGAAGTCATTGAATTCATTAGATGAGTACTCACCTCTTCTATCACTTCTAAGGGCTTTAATCTTAAGATTTAACTGATTTTCCACTTCGGCCTTATATAGTTTAAACATTTCAAAGGCTTGATCTTTAGATTTTATCAAGTACACGTAGAAAAATCTAATGAAATCATCGATAAATGTAATAAAATACCTCTTTCCACCACGAGTTAAGGTATTATTTAAATCACAAATATCAGAATGTATTAATTCTAAGGTTTGAGTTTTTCTAATGCCACTTGCAAATGGTTTTCTAGTTATTTTAGAATGGGCACATACATAACATTTTCCTTCTAGTTTTATTTCATGCTTTGGTATAAGTCCTAAAATCATCATTCTTTTTATTGAATGATAATTAACATGGCCTAACCTAGCATGCCATAAAGATACTGAATCCACTATATAAACAGAAGTATCATTATTATTATTGATATTCAATTTAATCATACCATTACATGAGTATCCTTTGCCTACAAACATGCCATTCTTGGTGATAACTAACTTATCAGACTCATATGCTAACTTGAATCCTCTCTTATTGAGAAGATCCCCTGATACTAGATTTTTAGACATATCAAGTACATGTAATACATTTGTTAGCATCAATCTTTTGCCTGATGTAAACTGAAGCTCCACAGTTCCTTTTCCAACAACATTCGCTCGAACATTGTTACCCATCTTCACCTCTTGCCCATTGGATGTGCCTTCGTAGGTCTTGAAGATGTTTCGATCCTTCGATATGTGAATGGTTGCTCCAGTGTCTAGCCACCATCCACCATCGGATATTACTGTGTTGGCTTCAGTAACCATTGCTACAAGTTGGTCTTCTGCCATATTAGCCTGAGCTTTCAACTGTTTCTTCCTGTGTCGACATTCCTTTATGTAGTGTCCTGGCTTGTTGCAGAAGTGACAATTGCCTTTCTTCTTTTCCTTTTTCTTAAAAGTTGTATTCTTCTTTGGAGGAATAGATTTAGAGTTCTGAGATTTTGGCTTGTCCTCTTCTACTATATTTGCTTTTGAATGATTTTCTGAAGCATCTTCTCTCTTGTCCCGGTTTCTGGACTCTTCTTCTATACGAAGATGTCGTTGAAGCCCTTCAAGAGTGTACTTCTTCTCATCATGTTTCAGTTTCTTTTTATAATCAAACCATGATGAGGGTAATTTTGCAATTACTACACCGACCAGGAATTCTTCAGGAAGATCTATACCACCAATCTTCAATTCATCAACCAAGTTTAGTAGTTCAGTTACTTGGGAGAGAATTGGCTGATCATTTTTAAACTTGAAATGGATATAGTTATCGATCAGAAATTTCTGTGTACTGACTTCTTCAGTTTTATATTTTTTATCTAACTTTGTCCACAGTTCTTTGGCAGAGGATATTTTACGGTACGAGTTATATATGGAATTAGAGAGGGCGTTTAGGATATGACCTTTGCACAGAAAATCGTCATCCTTCATTTTCTTCTGTTTCGCCTTTACTTGTTCTGAGTCGTCGTCTTTTGGCTCGGGTAGAGAATGCAGATCATCATCTAAGATGTAGGACAACTTAAGAGTTGTCAGAAAGAAAAGCATCTTCTGCTGCCATCTGGAGAAGAATTGGCCGTCGAAACGATCCAGTCGAACAAAGTCTTGGTTCATAACTTGAATGGAATGAATTGCCTCCATCGTGACCAAATATTAGAAGAAGAATCTGTCTTGAATGTTGTATAAATCTCCTGTATATTTAGTACACGGCCAAGTCAGATCTATCAGGTTCAAGGCTTGACTTGAATAGTCAATTTCTCAAGACAGATTTGCTGCCCTTTTTCTGGTAATTCCAGCAAGTGCAAATGAAGGAAATCCACAAATTATCTTCAGGATATAATGAACTCTCAATCCGAATTTTAACATTGTTGGGTTTTTATTTAAATAAAAAAAAATTTAATTAATTTCAAAAATAAAAGTTTATTTTTAATAAGTATATAAATATACTTATTATTAAAACTTTCCATAAAAGTTTAAATAGCCGGTTGGTAAGAGGAGAGGGTTTTGCTACTGGAACCAAGGTTCGAATCTCCACAAGGACGGTGCGAAGCACCGTCCGCGCGCGTGGCGTGGGCTGTAGGATTGCTTGGGCGCTTTTTGGCGCTTTATTAGGCGCACTTTGCACTTCGCACGCAAGGAGCTAGCCTTTTTGGCACTAAGTACAATAAGGAGTGAACCTGGGTTAGGTCAGAGGTTGATTAAGACATTCTGTACATGTGACATTTGTGCCACGTGTCATACATGTGGCGGCAGTTATGCTGACTATGATCTGGATCCCACATGACAACAGTTTTGGGCTGTTGCATAACTGTTTTTGTCTGAAAAGATACAGAAATAACTGCCACAAGAGAAAGGGTCATGTCCTTTCATGGCAGAATGTCTCTTGCATATGAAAGGGTGTGGATGTCTTGAAGAGGCACATGAGTCTCTCCAGAAAAGACACCATGACCCTTCAATTGCTATATATCCTGGATATCATAATCCAGAAGAATGATGATTCTATCCATTTCTCTGATCAAGCCATCCTTTTTCAGTATTATAAGATCTGACCTCTTACTGTGTTTTTTCTGGACGTATTTGAAGGCATATTGGTGTTATAACTAAAGATCTGTTTAACACTTAAATGTGCAAAGTTTTGTGTTAAAATTCGTATTGAGAGTTCATTGTATCCTGAAGACAATTTGCAGATTTCCTTCATTTGCACTTGCTGGAATTACCAGAAAAAGGGCAGCAAATCTATCTTGAGAAATTGACTATTCAAGTCAAGCCTTGAACCTGATAGATCTGACTTGGCCGTGTACTAAATATACAGGAGATTTATACAACATATGTTGATACAATATTTTTAAACTCCTGTACTAAATATACGATGTTGGCCGTGTACTAATATTAGCCTGAGCTTTCAACTGTTATATAACAATAATGTGCCTTGAATGTTGTTCTATCAAAAAACATTATAAATAGATGATTCTGCTTGGGCATAATTAAATAGATGTCTTGTTCTATCAATACTTCTTTACAATATTGGCCTCGCTTCTTTAAATTGAATATTTAGTCAACATACTTTAAAATATTAGAAGAAGACAAAACTCAAATATTATCAAAGGTCCAAATACAATATTTAGTCAATATTTTTCAACATTCAATATTGAACCTGATGTATGTTAACTCAAATTTCTGATAAATATTAGAAGAAGACAAAACTCAAATACAATTTAAACCGTATCAAATATTGCGTGTGCGGACGGTGCGAACACCGTCCTTGTGGAGATTCGAACCTTGGTTCGAATAGCAAAACCCCCTCCTCTTACCAACTGGCTATTTAAACTTTTATGGAAAGTTTTAATAATAAGTATATTTATATACTTATTAAAAATAAACTTTTATTTTTGAAATTAATTAAATTTTTTTTTTTATTTAAATAAAAACCCAACAGTTTGCAGCCTGCAGAAGCTACAGATTCTGCTGTTCTCGTGAAGTTGTTTCAATGTCTCGGAGAGTGGAATTATAAGGTCGCTGATCTTAGAGGCAAGTGAGCTTTTGAATGGACCATTGCTCGTGGTTGGAGCCTCTGGATAAAGACTCTATTCCAACGCCCAGGGTCATGCTGCGTTCGTGCCTACAAGGTGGTGATGAGAAGCTTGATTTGTTTGATTGGAGGATTCTGAATGTGTTGGATTCATCATTTGTTGGTTTTTGATGTATGTCCTATTGTGCAGGTTCTGTATTCGCTTGATACATATGATTTGTGTGGCCCAGTTTTTTTTGTTGGAGCCCACTGAAAGGACGTGCATATTTTTTTCTAGTCAATTAAATTACAGGCCTTGTGCTTGCACCTTTCACTAAAAAAAAAATAATAATAAAAATTGATGGACAGTAGTCAGCTCCATTAATCTCAGAAGTGTGAAGAGAGGTTCTTCCTTAATAAACTCATAACTTTTGTACTCTCGCAGTAATTGAGCATATGCTCATCATCCTTCTACCCTGGTAACTGTTATTTTATTTTTAGAAGACTGCCCCTCATAATGATCTTTCGTAAAAATGAAAGCCGGCCATTTGGGAATTGGAATTGCTTCAGTATCACTGTCAAGCATGGGAAGAACGGATGCCATAGTCGGACGATCTGCTGCATTCTCTTGCACGCACAAGAGCCCCACATGGATGCACTTCAACACTTTGTGTGTATCGCTTAACTCCCTTAGTGAAGGGTCCATCAAAGCCAAACCGCCATCTTCTTTCCACAATCACCATGCCTAAGAGTACAGATATTCAAATTAATTGAACTGTAAATGAAAAATGGAGCTTAAAAGAAATGGAAGAATGAGGTCTCAAGGGCACGTTTTATGTACCAATCAGCATGCAAGAGATTGTGTACCATACGTCCCCGACATGAAGTGATGGTGGGCAGAATCCTTATGTATATTTCCACCTGCATTTGGAAAGTTGATGGGAATGGTATTATGGGTGTGCATAGGATTTCCCGCCAATGGAAAAATCTTGTGCAGGTAAGGAACATGATGCTCATAAGATAACTGTAGGGGAAATGATGATAGGTGACAAGACAAAGAAGAATAGAACTAGAAACAGATTCATTCAAGAAAATTTAGGAGTAGCACCAATTGGTAAGAAGATAGAGAAAGTAAAGTTAGATGGTTTGGGCATTTGTGATGTAGAACGGGTCGCTGATTATTTCATGGCCCAGATGGAGCAAAAGAAGACCGGTCGGGGTCGAAAGTGATCCGGATCGTCAGGACCGTAAATCGGTCGTATCTCACAATCCGGAATGAGTTACAGGACGTATAATATATCAATTTGGGGTAGCTCGAGCTACTTTAGCCAACCAACCCTGCTATGCCGGGTTGCCCAAGCCGGAATCGCGAGAATCGACCGTATCGACAGTCATTAGGCTAGTTTATTTTCAGTTTTACTATTTATAGTAAGTTCTAATTCGATCATAACTTTGCATCCGTATGGTTTTAGAGTTAGTGCCCAACATGAAAAGGGCTTAGAATATTTAGTAGAATAACGTGGTTGAGGCCGTTTGAAAACTTTCTATTTTTGGCTGAAAACCAAGAGTTCTAGTAGGATTGAACGACTTCTATGAATAGTAAGTTTACTATTTATAGTAAGTTGCGTTTTCTAGGAGTTTAAGTTGGAGTTGGATTCTGATACTTTACCTAGGGTTTAGTTTCCTATTTATGTGCATTGTAATTTCGTTATTATTGATTCAATTATCAATAAATCAATTATTCGGAATTTATTTCCTCTTTTTTATCTTTTATTTCTTCTCGTGGATTCGAGAAACTATCGGTTAGGGAGACGGTGATCGACCTACCACGTCCTCCCTGCGTCAATTTGTAATGGAGACCAAGAGCTATGCTGGTAAAAGAGATTGAGTTGGTATAAGTTGAAGGTTTTGAAAGGATGAAGGGAAGGTCAAAATGACATAGATGGAGGTAGTAAGGAAAAACTTAATGAACCATGGTCTAATTGAAGTTACAACCCTTGATAGAGTGGGATGGCAAAAAAAGGATTCATGTAGCTGACCCCAATTCATTGAGGTAAGGCTTAGATGATGATGATAGGATATCTTGCTACCACCGTGGATAGATAGTGAGAGCTCTCTTGCACAGTCTCTTGTATGCTCATGGAAATGTATTAATCCACAAATTAAAATACATACATGTACTAGAAGGGTCAAAGATTGGCTAGAATCAAAGAAGCCATTGTTCTTGTGTCCACTGATGATCTCAAGAAGTATGATGCCGAAGCTGAAGACATCAGACTTCACCGAGAAAAGCCCATTTGAGGCATACTCTGGAGACATGTAACCACTATTTTCCAGCATTGAATTATATTAGAATCATTAGGTTTTCTTGTATGGATTTGTTGTGAGTTTAGGATTTCAATATACAATGCAAAACAAGAATTAATAATTCATCGTAAATGAGGTAAGAATAACCCTAAAGTCATTGTAACTCATTGTTTTCCCACTTGCGATTTGACCAGGGTGCATTCCCATCCACAACAAATAAAGTTCAAACATATGGTTGTTAGATGCCTAAAATTGAGGTCATCTCATTTTAGTTAACAGCGATTGTGTATTAGAGATCTTAGTCTCTAATACAATAATAAGTTCAGCTCATTTTGTAGTAGAATCAAAATTTCTAATACTTAATTACTGGTAACTAAAATGAGATGAACCTATTTTTATGTTTCTACCAAACAGGGAAGATATCCAATACTACTAAAAAAATTGTTCTAGCAACAAAATCACCTTTGCAGTAGCTAGCGTGTATGGTACTTACTATGTCCCAACCACCAGATTAGTTTTCTCCATAGTCTTATTTCCTCTGAAAGTCCTTGCCATGCCAAAATCTGAAATTTTAGGGTTCATCTCCTCATCAAGAAGAATGTTGCTTGGTTTCAAATCCCTATGAATAATTCTCGACCTAGAGTCCTGATGAAGATAAAGAAGCCCTCGAGCGATATCCCCATTATGATGTTGAAGCACTTATCCCAGTCTAAAATTTTGCTTCGAATTGGATCTATCAAATTAAAAAGGAGTACAAAATTAAAGGTCTTGTTATAGCAAACAGAAAAGGTAATAAGGAGTTGGGTTTATGATCAAACCGAAGAGCAAAGAGTCCAAGCTTTTGTTGGGCATGTACTCGTAGAGCAGCATCTTTTCATCTTGTTTCGCACTATGACCGATTAGCTGAACGAGATTCCTATGTTGCAGTTTAGCGATCAGTATAACCTCTGTTTCAAACTCTTCTAGGCCTTGTCCAGAGCTCTTAGAAAGCCTTTTAACAGCGATTACTTGTCCTCCAGGCAGTTTTCCCTAATAAAAACCCATTTACAAATTATAGAAACTAAAACTATTTTCATTGAGAAATATGACTATATGAATTGTACTTGCCACATGTGCAGTATATGGATGGTTTCATATGGACACAAATGTGACCATATGTGTAATGGTGTAGGCAGTTTATGGATTGTTTCAATAATAATAATAATAATAATAATAAAGGATTGTTTCATCAGGGGTCTATTTGGATTGCAGGAAAAGAGAAGAACAAAAAAGATAATGTAATAATTATTTAATAATATTTTTTTATATGTTGTTTGGATGGCAAAGAAAAGTTGGATTTCACAAAGCAATTATCATACTTTTTTATGGTTACGATTCTTTGGGTCAAGAAATTAGGTGATTGTTGTGAAGAGGAATTTAAGATTTAAACTTGATATCTAAACGAGCTCCCTAAAAGTGAAATAATTACTCCTCAAAATAATGATTAGATAACTATTACAATTTTCTTTTCTTTTCCTGCAATCAAAGTAGACCTCAAGTGCAACATAATTGTATTTTCTGGGTCACAAAATGCAGGTAGGTTTGGTAATCAAGTGAAGGAAAGGACAGTAACAAAATCCAACCTATAGTACTCCACATTCAACATACACTTTTGGAAAATGTTAGGCAAACAATCCAAGTTTTAGGCACACAACAAATGCTGAGTGGGGTCCACACAAAAGAGTAGCTATATAAACAATCCAAGTGAATGGTCTGGATTTACACCCTCATGTGATAATGGCATGTGTGGGACACACAAAAGAGTAGCTATATATATAAATGTTTATTTCCATTTTATGGAAATATTAGTGTAGCAAATGGAGATTACCTTGTAAATAGATCCAAACCCTCCTTTGCCAAGCATATTCGATTTTGAGAAATTATTGGTCGCAGATGCAACTATAGCAAAATCAAGAAACGGTGTATCTAGGCAGTTCTTTCCATCTTCTGGAAACATTTTTGCATCAAGGAAGTCATTGGCATTCGGAACACTTTTCACCCAAACAAAGAGATGACCAGGCTCTCATTCTTTCCCAACTACCTGGTTGAAATAACATGAAATTTCTTAAGAAATGCGTTTCTGCAAAATGCTTTTTGAACTCTGCTGATAGTAGTCTCTTGTAGGTTACCTTTGCTCTTCACCATCCTCCACAGACAATAGAAGAATACACCCAAAAGAAGAATTCCTGTGGCACTACCAGAAAAAAGGGTTTTCTGCGACGGTCCCGCCTTTCCGTCGGGGAAACCCAATGACCGTCGCAAACCCACTTGAGTGCTTACCATTGATTGTAGTGTGTTCCACTTGAGCCTTCTATCTACCTCATTTTTTGTATCTTTCCCTAAAATGATCTTTCAAAATTGATAGACGGAGTGGACAAACCAACTTCATCACGGTGGGCCCCATGAGCCCACCTACTATTGCGTACGGATTTGCTCAGTACGCTCTTACCGTACTGCGTACTGAGTAAACTCTGTTGGGCCCACTTTGAGTGTTTGTGGTTTATGCGTGCCATCCATCCATTTTTCCAGCTCATTTTAGGGGTCGAGCCTAAATTTGAAGCATATCCAAAGCTCAAGTGGACCATGCCAAAGGAAATAGTGGGAATAATGATTTCCAATATTGAAACCTTCCTAGGGCTGATTTGTCATCCAACTTGTTCATAAGATCACACTCTGATTTGTCATCCAACTTGTTCATAAGATCACACAGATATGGATGAAGGCAAAATAAAAATATCAGCTTGATCCAAAGCTTCTATGGCCCCCAACAAATTTTCAACAGTATACATTCAATTCACATTTTCCCATGGTGTAGTCCATTTGAGATTGTTATATACCTAAATTTTAGGCTGCAGGCTTAAAATTATCTTTTAAGATGGATGGACGGAGTGGATAAAATAATTAAATCACTATGGGCCCCACTGAGTTTACTCAGTAGGCTTAGTGGACCGAGTTACTAACTAGGCAGTCCGCTTCCATTACCCAATCACCTGGAATATAGGAGCGTCAGTACCTTCGGTACTCTGTTCAGCAGCCAACTGAAATATGCTGGTGCTCTCTGAAGGCCTCATTACTGCTTCTCAATCGCTGAGAATTAGGATGGACTGACCTGTAGTGGCGGGATGGAGGAGAGCATTCTCCATCTCTGGAAGAAGCGGCTTCATTCAGGGAAGGAGGAAAAGAAAATTGAGCCTCACAGCAAACACATTTGGAAGCAAGTGCAACTACGATGTGATGATCTTTAGTCATCTGATCAATTACAAAAATGAATTTCTTAGATCATTTGTGACAAAAATCTAATTCATTTATCTTGACCGCCCCTCTTGTGAGTGCCAACCATGCTTCCCCTGCTCCTTAAAAGAATCGATTTGACATGATGATCCTAACCATCTGATTGATGGCCAAAGAAAATGGATGGTCTATATTATTTTATAATTAGTATCTTATCAAGGCTATACAGTACTGTTTGTCATGTGGGCTTCACCTCTGTTTTTCCTTTTCGATCGACAATCACTTTGATCTGATGATTCAAACCATCCAATCAGTGGCCAACAAAATAGATGGTCAAAAATTTACTACAGAAGGTTTTATTCATAGACTACACAAACAATCTTGTGGTCCCACCTATGACTATAATCAAAGGTGGGCCTACATGGACTTGGACTCTTCGCCAGAGAGAGAGAGAGAGAGAGAGAGAGAGAGAGAGAGTTCTCACGAGAAGTAGGGGCACCCCATTTTCTCTTGATACGAAATTATAAACTATTTGGAGGTCTTGATAGAAACGATTCTCCTAGGGAAATGTCCTCACAACTAATACATTGGAATTGCTCCTCTCTTAAGACGATGACGACGACAACAACAACAATCCAAAGCAGGTAGGACAGGCAGATTTGGCCGTTCACGGCCTTGGGTGATTTCCAATCCAAGGCGGCCGATATTTGTTTAGAATAGAGGGCTCCCGAAAGGCTTGGGCCAGACGGGTTTGGCATTTAAAGATGCCGCCCAAAATTTCTATCTTCATCTAGAAGCTCCTTAGTGGATCGGTGGCCGTGGATGAAAACGTCTGTTCCAGGGGTGTTCAATTAGCGTCTAGATGTTAATGCCATGGCCCAGAATTCAGACTTGGAATTGAGACTATGGACCATTTGTTTATATCAGGGGAGCTTGTTGATACGGTGTGGAGATCATTTTCCAACATATGGGATGTGCCCATGCTAGTGGGCTCTAGTACTATTTTGGTTCGTGCTTCCCTCAGGTCGAGGAGAGTGTCTTCGTCAGACTGCTACAGGCTGCTGCCAGGTATGATTCCTGCATTCGTTTTCTGGGAATTTCGAGAATAGGGGTGTAATCCGCTTAGAACCATTGTGCGGATCCAAAATTGGCTTAAACTAATGGGCCCTCTCCTCCCTCCCCCTAAGGACGCCAAATTTCATAATCTCCTTGCCCTCCAAGCTATTGGGATAAACCCAGGGCCCTCCCCTGCCACTACTTTATTCATTGTCAAATGGACCAGGCCTGATAATGGCTGGTTTAAGATCAACATTGATGGATCAATGAAAGGGAACCCGGGTTTATCTAGCGGAGGGGGAGTATGTAGGAATTGTCAAGGAGGCTTAGTTTTTTTGCCTTCTCGAGGGGCTACGGATGGGGGTCCAACGTTCGAGCTGAAGCCCATGCGATTGTGGATGGGCTCTCGTTGTGTGTGGAGAGAAGTATCGTCAAAATACAAGCAGAAAGCAATTCTAAGGCAGCCGTCCGTCAAAATACAAGCAGAAAGCGATTCTAAGGCAGTCGTCGATATTTTCAACAAGACCAAACCGTCCAACTGGGGCCTTTGGTATTGATGGGGTTGGGTTGCAGCCCTCAAGAGAGAAGCTCAGATCTCTATCATGCACATATCTAGGGAAGCCAATGGAGTCACAGATGGCGCTAGCTCGGCTTGGCAGCGAAGGTCAGGCCTGCAAGCTGTATGAATCCATGGGTGATCTCCGCACTCTGATTCGTGGTAAGGTGCTGCTTGACTGGGTGGGGCTGGGGAGTATTAGGGAGGCCAAGGCCACAAACTAATGTCTGTATTTAGTTTCTAAGGAGTTGTCCCTTACGATAGGCGGCCCGAGGTAATGTTTTGGGCGAGCGGGTCGCCTGAATGTATAGCTGTTTTCTGTGGTTGAATAGAATTTTGTTTTTGAAAAAAAAAATAATAATAAGATCAGTTGCTCCAGATAGCTTTTGAAGGAATATCTACATAATGATAAAAGGTGTCACTAATAACTGGAATTAAATTGTAACATGGACTACTCCATCAGGGTATGACTTGCCATCACAGTGAGGCAATAGCCCCAACTCCATGCAAAACGAAAAAGAAAGAAAGATTGAACTATTATACATCACGAACACTTAGTAAAGAAAAGTGGTAGCTTTTTATTATTATGAGAGAGAAAAAAGCTAACAGAAGACATGCATTGCTGTATATAATTTCTCAAAATCCTTGGCATACAAATACATTGAAGCTTTTCAACCTATCTACCGTCTAGGGTGGATATTGTAACCTCATTATTGGAGCAATTTGATTGCCCACTGGGGGGAGAGTTTGTAGTGGGGATTGGGATGCGCCCTACAAAGAAAGCTGGTTGTTTTGGTGCCGGAAGACTTACCATCTCACTATCGAGCATGACAAGTACGGAAGCCATGGTCGGCCGATCCACGGCTCTCTCTTGCACGCACAAAAGCCCCAAATGCACGCACTTCAAAACTTGGGTTGCATTGCATCTTTCACTTAGTGATGGATCCACTAAATCCAATCCTCTTTCTTCGCTCCACAATTGCCATGCCTGAGATCAATATGGATTTATGTAATCAGTGAATAATAGAGAGATCATAAAAGCAATAGGGGACTGATATACTTTGAGAATTACATGTCCTGTAAGGCTAGAAGCATTCTCATAGTTATAAAAACCGGAATTCTTTCTTCCGCTGACAATCTCAAGTAGTATGATTCCAAAGCTGAAGACATCCGATTTCATAGAAAAAATCCCATCTGCAGCATACTCAGGAGACATGTATCCACTGCATTCAACAATAACATTAGATTAAAAAAAAAAATAGTTCAATGCTTTATATATGTGATTAACTACATGTACTGTACAATTTACTTTTATGGCTATTCAAAATCTGTGGTATATAATGAGAAAAACCATATTCTAACTGGGTTTGTGGGCTCACTATGTTCCAACCACTCGCATAGTATTTTGTTGAGTCTGATTTCCTCCAAAAATCCTTGCCATTCCGAAGTCTGAAATTTTAGGGTTCATATCCTTGTCTAGAAGGATGTTGCTAGTTTTTAGATCTCTATGAATGATTCTCAGCCTAGAATCTTGATGAAGATAAAGAAGTCCTCGAGCAATTCCCAAAATGATGTTGAAGCGCTTTTCCCAATCTAACAATATGCATCGACTTGGATCTGTAAAGTGTTTTAGTAGAAGAGAAAATAATGTTACCAATAATATAACTAGTTAACTAGTAGAGTGTAGAATGTAATAATAGCCTATGCTAGATTGGAGCTTTCTGGGATATAGGACCATACCAAAGAGAAAGAAATCTAAGCTTTTATTGGGCATGTATTCATAGATCAAAATCTTTTCATCTCCTTCAATACAATAGCCTAAGATCCTAACCAGATTCCTGTGTTGAAGTTTAGCAATGAGTAAAACCTCATTCTTGAACTCTTCTAGGCCTTGTCCAGAACTTTTAGACAGTCTTTTCACAGCTATTTCTTGCCCTCCTGAAAACTTACCCTGAAATATTAAAAAAAAAAAAAAAAAAAGGGAAGGAAAAAGGAAAAAAGAATAGAAGAAGGTGTTAGCCAAGGTGTAGCTATTCGGCCCACAAAGGGGGTCACATGAGCATATTGACAGGAATTTATAAATCCACTGATCTTTTACATCCATGTCTCCCACATGATGAGTTGGGCCAGGTCATCTACAATATTGTAGGCTCAACATGATACACAAATAGGTGGTTCCCCCGAGAAAATGGTAGGGATGTGTGCAGCCATGTACACTGGTTACAATTATTTGCATGTGGACTTAGCAAACTCGCATTGATCATGAAGATAAAAAATCCAGTTTCCATCTTTTACAAATATCAGGCCATGGTCGTGGAGGATTACCTTGTATACGGGCCCGAATCCCCCTCTTCCAATCTTATTCAAATCTGAAAAGTTCTCTGTTGCATCTGCTATCCGTTCAAAACTGATAAATGGTATATCCAGGCCATTTTTTCCGTTAGGCACTTCTATTAATTCATTGTCATCAAAGCTTGCACCCAATCGATGAAATGAAATGTTATGTAGCCTTTCCCCTGATTGAAAGCATAACAATGGAAGCCATGAGATATTTGAGTAATATTAATGCTAGTGTTGGGACATCAGTTCTTCACTAACCCTTTTTCTTGTTCTTCCTCCTCCACAATCCATAGATAAATGTCACAGACAAAAGAATTCCTATGGCAACAGATGTTGTGGAGATAACTAACAATCGTTTCTTCTGCCCTGAGTTATTAGGACTGCCATCTGGAGATTAAGAAGGACAAAAAATATTTTTATTAAGTCATCACACTTTAGAATAGGAATTATTGGTTGTCATGGCATAGTTTTTTTCCATCAGCGATCCAATCACTTTAAAAAGGAAAACGTGACCATGAGCTTAACACATCGAAATTATTACTTATGCATCTAATCTTCAGTGTATACACTTATAACCTGTTTGATAGATGTCCAAAAATGAGTTCATTCCATTGGAGTCACCGGAGATTATGTATAGAGGTCTTAATCTCCAATGCATAATGATTGCATCACATTTTATAGTTACCAATGACTAAATAATATTAGATATCAATATCTGGAATACATAATCACTGTTAGTGGTTTACTAAAATTCTATGGTCCTTTGGACCATCACACATTTTTATATTTATAAATAATACACACTTTCTCTCTCTCTCTCTCTAACTGCTCTTCGGCATTGTATGTTGATGATATCATCGTAACTTGTGATAATCCTAGTGAATTTCCTCATTAAAGGCTTTCTTGGCCAATAGTTTTAAAATCAAGGATTTAGAGCAATTCTACTATTTCCTAAGAGTTGAGGTGGCCCATTCATCTGCAGGTATCTTCATTTCTCAAACGCAATATAACCTTGGTTTGCTCCATCTCATTAATATGGTTGATGTTCACCGGACAAAGTCACTAGTGGAAGTTAACCATCATTTATTTACGAGACAATAGACAATCTGATCATCTTGATAATCCTTTCATGTATTGGCAATTCGTTAGGAAGTTGATTCATCCTTCCATCAGCAGACCTGATATTGCTAATGCAGTCAATGTTGTCAGTCAGTTTTTATAGACATCGTGTTCTCATTATCTTGAGTTTGTTTTTTAATTCCTTCATTACATCAAAGCTTCTCTTAGGAGGTTTTTTTTTTCTATAGAAATCATAATCATCTTGATATTTGAGCTTACTGTGATGATAATGGGGTTAGATCCCTAAATAATCGTCACTTTACTACTGGATCTCGCATATTTATTGGGGGAAACCTGGTTTCTTGAAAGAGTAAAGAGCATTTTGTTGCTGCTGCTCGGTCCTCTATCCTCTACTGAAGACTAGTATTACTCTATGGGGTACGGGACAAGTGTGGTTAGAAGGTTGGATTCCTTTCTTGCTAGACTTGCCATTTCCATCTCTTCTCCAGTACTGTCCCTATCCATTTTTTCACGAGTGCACAAATCATATTGTAGTCGATTATATTTTGCTTGAGAAGTATTGTCTGCATACCTCATCTCACTTCGAAGGATCGGTTGGTTGATATATTCACTAAGGTTGTTCATTCTTCTCCATTGTCGCTTGTTATTTCTAAGTTGACATGATTGATATCTAAGTCCTAGCTTGAGGACGAGTGTTAGTAGTAGTGCACCATAATTCTATGTTCCTTTTGACTACCATATATTTCGTATGTTTATAAATAATAGTTTAGAGGTGGTGAAACCTTAACCCCAAATTATCCAACAAAAAACTAACTAAAATGAGATGAAATCACTTTTACACTCCTATCAAATGAAGCAGAGGACTTGTTGGGTTAAAAAAATAATAAATAAATAAATAATTGGGTTGCACCAAATTTCATGAAATTTCATGACATTTGATGCAACCAAAAGCACCTAAAACTCAGATACATCATCATTTAAAGGGATTATAACTTTTGGAAATGTTTGACACAAGCCAATAGATAAAACTACCACTTACCATGAGTGCAGTTCATAATTAATGGATCCCACCGGGAATTCCCATTGCAGAAGCACCTTTTACTTCCAACTGCCGCCTTATCCGACAAGCAAGATGAGTTTGGCCAAGCATTGCAGTCCTCCGATGATTTGCACACCGGCTCTGGTGGTGCGTCCCATTCAATCTCAACCCCCTCTTGCCACATGCTTACTTCCACAGATGAATTTAAATTGAAAATGCTAGAATAAGCGCTGCAGCTGGTGTCTGAAAAGCCAATCTTATGCAATGTTGATGACTTCAAATCTCCAGCAATGTAACTGCAACACCTCTCCGAATAGAAACAAGGCGCTCCTCCTTCCCGTATGTAACTATGGCATGGACTGGAAGAGCCACAATTCAAATGTGACAAGTGTTCTGGAGTTGAAGAACAATTTAGCAATAGAATAGTGTTCTTGCCCGTCACGTTAAATGGTAGGCTGCTATTCAGATGTATATCGCCTCGTTTTGAACTCCCAGCCCAACAGAGATCCACGCCTTCTGGTTTGATCACGAATGTTCGAGTTTCTGGGTTGATGCTGCTAATTACATAAGATGAGCCGTTCAGTGCTTGGAAGCGAAGCTCTCCAGTGGAGTGATTGCAATGGAAGCTATTGTAGGCTGGGTCACCGCAGTTTGGTCCGGTACTTAAAGGATAAGGAATGGAGTTTGTACCACAGGTTTCACACAGTCTTCCTGTAAGACCTAAGAAAAGAGAAGAAGAGAAAAGCCATTAAAGAAGTGAGAATGGATAATCAAACTGCAAGCAAAAGGTGCAGGCTTGGATAATCAAGATTGAGCAGAGATATCCCCGTGCAAAGGTGGTTGGCTTGGTGGACGCGTATGTGAAATTCATTGAATCCATAAGGCATGTCACTCAGGCTATAGACCCAAAAACAGATCCATATATATGATCTAAGTGGACCATATGATTGGAAAAAATATACAGGGCGAACTATCACAGATAAGCCTAATCACGGTGGCCCCAAGCATATCTTTTTTTAAGGTAGCTGATGGTTGAAATCGAATTCACATTTACATCAAGGTAGGCCCCATAAAAAATCAAGGTGGATATCTCTCTCCCAACCGTTTCCTTTAGTTGGGCCCACCTGAATTACAAGTCAGCCTTATTTTTTGGCCTGATAGCCTGACAGTAGATGAAGCAACTAGTGGTTGGAGTGAATTGTACATAAACATCTTGATGGGACCTGTAAAAAATAAGGGTGGGCATCTCCTACCAACTGCTTCCCTTTATGTAGCCTACTCCAATGACAAATATGCATGATTTTTTAATCCTACCCTTGGATTAGGATCACGCAACTGATGGTCAGAGTGGATCTTAGAAATACATCACGGTGGGCCCAAACGAACCACCCACCCCTTTTTCTGGCCTGTAACATGTATACAATCCACCCCTTTTTCTGGCTATTGTAGATCATGAAAAAGCATGAATGGATATATGGCCCAAATAAATTATTAGTCTAGGCACATGTCAATGAACTGCTCAAATCAATAATTGGTCTGGACTCTTAAAATCAATAATTGCCCGCTTTCCTTGGGATGAGAATTGGGTGGTGCCCTGCTTGGATCAAGCTTCCTCTTACCTCCACATGGCAGCGAAATTGGATTGCATACTGAGTTACTTAAGTACATTTTTATCTAATTGAGTAAACTCTGATGGGCCCATTGTGAATGTATATTGTTTTGTCCACAGTCTCCATACGTTTTCCCCGCTCATTTTAGGGGATGAGCCCAATATTGAAACGTATTCAAAGCTCAAGTGAACAATACCATAGGAAATAGTGGGAATGATGATTTCCACCATTAAAACCTTTCCTAGGGCCCACAGTGATGTTTATTTGTCATCTTACATGTTTATAAGATCACAAAGACATGAATGAAGCGAAACATAAATCTCAGCTTGATCCAAAACTTCCACGGCCTCTAAGAAATTTTCACTGGTAGAGGTTCAATTCACACTGTTTCCTATAGTGTTAATCACTTGAGCATTGGATATGCTTCGTTTTGCACTTAAGCCCTAAAATTATCTGTTAAAATGGATGAACAGAGTGTATAAAATAAATAAATCACAATGAGCCCTGCAAAGTTTACTCAAACTCAGTATGCAATTGGCTTCCCATGCCAGAAATGGAGCTCAATTAAAGCATGTTCGAAAGTTGTTTATCCCGTATCAAGAGCAAAGGAAGTCGTATTCCCGGGAAATGTTCAACCTTGTGCATGACATGCTGCCAGTATGGGCTTACCATTAAGTGACCTTGATTTCGGTCCATGCAGGCTGTCATGGGCCAGTCTAACAAATCATCTATCATCTGTAGATAATGAAATAACCAGACTTACTGAATTTAGAAACAGGAGCTCGAACATTAAGGTCGATCGCAGATCCATCGTCGTTGTCCTCTTCAAGATCCTTCACGTCTGCATCCCAAATGCGACAGGGGAGATCATTAATGTTTCCGCTCTCTTTGATGAAAGCATACGCGCCGCACGTGCAACCACGATCATTGCATCCCCTCATGCATTCCGTTGCATTTCGAGCTGACATGGAAAATGCAAGACTGGGCACCTTCACCCTCTTCAGAGGCAAGAATCCATCTTCATCCCCACACTTCAACTCAGCCGTGCAACCATCTTGTGAATTTCCAGTCTTCCAAGCCGCGGATGATCTCGGTTGGAACCCGGGCAAGCACTTGCACCTCGGCATTCTGGTCTCGTCGCAGATACTGTTAGGTCCACAATCATGGGATCTGCACTGACCAGACAGTCCCCTCCAGGCCCAATTACCAAATGTATTGAAAGCACTAACGCCTCCGCCGTGGGTCTCGAGTACGCCGGATGATTTCATCACCAGCTTCATATACAGTGTATATTCACCAGGAAGGAAAGAATACGTGAAATAGACCTCGTCTTTCGTCCTGTTGACACTGTAGTCGAGACTGTAGCTAAATGCCCATGTACGACTGTCGAAGCTACTCCCGTTCCAAAAGATGACCCTCCAGAATGGAATCGATCTCCGCCAGATAAAGAACTGGTTTAGTGCTTGAGGATCAATCCCGAATGCGTAACTTCCTATTGCTGGGTCACTGTCGCTTTTCCATGATCTGAGCATTCGGGTCTTTCCTGTTGCGAGGTTGATGCCAATCTTCATGCCCGGAAGCAGCGTATCGGATGGATCGTCGAAGCTCTCCCATAGGATTCTACCGGAGCTCTTAGAATTTCCTTCTCTCAAGACGAGATTCCCGTTATTCTGCAGCACCGCAATGGAACTATTCGATGAAGTAAACGCATTAGATGACCAATAAACGTTTCTGCCTCCATCCGAAATCACAAGATTTCCGTTGTCTTTGAGGGCTAAAACCCCGGAGGAATCTGTAAGTGGCTTTTCTCTGTTGGCGACCCAAACAACGTTGATGTCGCTGAATGAATAATTTTGGTAATACCATATTCCAACGTAACGGTTTTTGGATTCGCCGGGACTGAAAAATCCTAGTGCAAATAGTTTGTTTTCTGAAACAAGGGTTTCTCCGTCCCTAATCGAGTCGGAAGGAGAAAAGGTGTCCGCTGCCATGGCGAAAGGTAGCAGGCATATGCATAGTACAAAGAAGAAAAAGAAGAAGACGAAGAAGATTGAACTGGTAGAAGAGACATGCCATCCATGAATGCTTCTGGTTCTTGCCATCAGCTTCTTCTGCAATTCCTGCAGCTTCCCTTTCATCTAAAAAAAAAAAGCTCCACATATACAGTTTCAACATACGTGTGAACCCACCTTCTTGGAAGCCGCGTCCGTGGTAGGAAGGGGTACGTCTCTGTATGGATGGGATGGAAGAATGGGGTCTGTGTCTGTATCCGAATAATTACAAAGAGCGTGTTTCGCTGCAGCTTCGTGCCTTATGTGTTCTTGCAAATCAATTATAGGACAAGGTGATGTCTGGACGGTCCATGTCCACTTGATCGAGAGAGGCCCATCTACCTTTCACTCATGGGCGCGGATTGCCTGCGAAAGCCTTTCGCAGGCATCTCCTGCGCAAGGAATCTGGGTGGGGCCCACCGTGAGGTTTGTGAGAAATCTACGCCGTCCAACCGTTTTGTGAGATCATTTTAGGCGTTGCGACCAAAATTGAACCCCCATTTGTTTCGAGCACATGCCGCCATGAGTCAGCCTGATTATTAGTCCACAAGACCTCATGCTCTCCCAAACATCTTCACCCGAGCTCCATGGGGCCAACTATGTTGTATATATAAAATCCACTCCGTCCATCAGGCTCCATCCTTCATTTTAGGAATTGGATAAAAAGTTCTTCCAGATCCACAACTCATATGGGTTACACCACAGGAACAATGGGGATGATATCCCAACCATTGGTTTGTGTGTGGAGCCATCATGGTGTGTAAGTTTCATCAAACCCGATAATCAGGTGTAACTCAGCAGGATGAAGAGAAGATGCAAAACTCTGCCTGATCCAAGCTAAGCCTGGTGACACCGCATAATCTTAGAGGCTTTTGGACCGCTTTTACATTGTTCCTTCTGTTTAGGCTCGTAGGAATTTTCTATAAGACTAATGCTTTGTATATATAATTCAAATAAGTGTTCTCATCTGATGGATGGAGTGGATTTACTGATATAACACGATGAGCCTTACATAGCTTGGGTGTTTATCTGTTGGGTAAAATATGTGTCATCTACCCTGGGGTATTGGAACAAAAGAAAAGTCTGGGGAGAACAGGTCTCGATAATCTGTGGAAGGGGTTGTCTTCTTTCCACTTTTTTCGCCATCTAGACGTAAGAATAATTGTTGTGACATGGGAGAAGCCTTGTTCCATAAGGACGTATTCCTACGTTGGTTGTTTGGCTCACGCGGTTTGGATAGGTTATTAGACTTTTCTTTTCTTTTTCCTTTATTCTTTTCGTTTTTGTTTCAGCTCACCCACCCACCCACCCACCCACCCACCCACTTACTTCACATGGGCACTCGTTCTCAAGATTACATTGTTAAAACGCTGAGCCCCTGACACTGAGCCAAGCATCGAGACCCATATATCGAGACCGATATACATTTATGTTGTCTTAGATCATAGAGCAGAATGGGAATTGGACACTTGTAGTACATACGAGGGACTTGAAATTGATGGGGGCCCATGAATTATTCGTCGCACATACGGCAGAGTTGACACATGTATAATATGTAAGGTACTTGAAGGCATATCTATGAGCCTTGTCTACGATCCGGAAAGGGTGGGCACCCACTCAACAGATGTCAGTGGTGTGGTCCACCTAAGTCATGGATTGGCCTGACTTTTTGGCACATGGCTCACCATTGAAGGATGCATCAGATTAATGGGATAGATTTCCCTTGCACATCATGGTGAGGCCACACAGCTATATCTACCCTCCATTTCTCAACACCTCACGTAAGTCACACGTAAGTCCCATTTCCCTTGCTAATGAAAGATTTGTAAAAGAAGATTACCTGATGATGAAAAACAAAATAAAATCCAGCCTACCATACGAAAACAAAAACATTGGTGGGTGCTCATATCTCTCTCAGCTTATCACTGTTCTTTTTCTTTCTTTCTTTTCTTTTCTTTTTTTTTTTCTTTTTTTTTTTTTAGCTGATCAAAGATCATAGTAAGAGGCACGGATTATTGGAATTGGAAAGCAAGGTTAATTGGGACACTTTTAGTGGTTGGAATGATCAACAGGTGTTTAAATCCTTTGTTTTGAAACCCATTTTACTATGATTTCTTCGGGAGATTTGAATGAAGTTGCTTTCATATAAAAAATAAAATAATAATAATAATAAAAAAAGGTGTTTAAATCCTTGGGGTATTGGAACTAAAGAAAAGTCCGGTGAGAACAGGTCTCGATAATCTAAGGGGTTGTTTTCTTTCCACATTTTTTCCAAAGTGGAGCGAGCGGCCATCAAGACCTAAGAATAGTTGTGATATGAGAGAAGCCTTGTTCAACAAGGATGTGTTCCTACGTAGGTTGTTTGGACCATGCTGTTTGGTTAGGTTATTGGACTTTTCTTTTCTTTTCTTTTCTTTTTTTCTTTTTGTTTTTGTTTGAACCCACCCTCACACACTCCACATGGGCACTGTTCTCAAGATCACAGTGTTAAAACACTGAGCCCCTGACATTGAGCCATGCATCGAGACCTATATCGAGACGATATACATTTGTATTGTCTTAGATTATAGAGTAGAACCGGAATAGGACACTTGTAGTATATACAAGGGACTTGAAATTGATGGAGCCCCATGAATCATTCGTCGCATATACTGCAGATTTGACACATGTGTAATATGTAAGGCACTTGAAGACATATCTATGAGCCTTGTGTATGATCCGGAAAGGGTGGGCACCCACTCAACTGATGTCAGTGGTGTGGTCCACCTAAGTCATGGATTGGCCTGAATTTTTGTCACATGGCTCACCATTGAAGGGTGCATCAGATTAATGGCATAGATTTCCCTCGCACATCATGGTGAGGCCACACAGCTATATCTACCCTCCATTTCTCAACACCTCACGTAAGTCACACGTAAGTCCCATTTCTCTTGCAAATGAAAGATTTCTTTTTGGAAAAAACAATGAAAGAAACAGGGTAAAAGAAGATTACCTGATGATGAAAAACAAAATAAAATCCACCCTACCATACGAAAACAAAAACACTAGTGGGTGCTCATATCTCTCTCAGCTTATCACTGTTCTTTTTCTTTCTTTCTTTTTTCTTTTTTTTTTCCTTTTTTTTAGCTTATCAAAGATGATAGTATGAGGCACGGATTATTGGAATTGGAAAGCAAGGTTAATTGGGACACTTTTAGTGGTGGAATTATCAACAAGTGTTTAAATCCTTTTTTTGAAACCCATTTTACTGTGATTTCTTCAGGAGATTCGAATGAAGATGCTTTCATCACAAAAAAAAAAAAAAAAAAGGTGTTTAAATCCT